>PITB01030183.1:0-18966 GCA_004024585.1 Paradoxurus hermaphroditus
CCACCCCCACCACCCCCTCCACCGCTTCCAACCTCTCTCCCCCTGCCCCCTCTCCCACCTCCAGCCCCACAATCCTGCCCAGCCTCTTACTTCTGTATTTTTAATTCCTGGCCTGCGTTTTCTCCAGCGCTCTGTCTCCTGGCTGGTCTCCTGGCCATGTCTCCTTCCTGATGGGATTCTGGCTCGAGAACACGTAGCTGTTAATGCAAGGCACGCTGGCGTTTGCCCACATAATCCAGCTTCTGAGAGCAGAGAGCTGTCAGCATAACGGAACGATCGTGGTGACCACAGCCTGCTTCTGATTCCGTAGGCAGATAAACACGCCCTTAGGTTTTCATATGTGATCAAAGCGTGCTTCAAATAGTTGCTCACTGAAGGATCACATTTGAATAGCCTTCCAGTAGCCAATCACGGGCAAGAAAGAGTTCCGCTGCTGACTCGTCAGCCTGGAGAACGTGGCTACGTCTCGCTGCAGTTTGGCTTCAAATCTGTGGTATGATTCACAGGTGACAGCAGGCGAGTGGACAGGGCCAGCCACCCCCGTGTCACGCCCTCCGTGTCAGTGTCCGCACACCGACAGGCACACAGAAGGTGACGCCCTCCCGCTTCCTTTGCAGCTAGAGGAGGCTGCATGCCGACTGTCCCTGGGCTTCCGGAAGGCTGCCTTCAGCGAGCTGACTCAGGGGGGCGGCCGTGCGGGCCTTCCTCCCGCCTCTTCCCTGCTGCCCGGACCCCGCGTCGTAGGAGGGCCAGGGTGGCCGCAGACTGGGAGGTGACCAGGGGATGGGAGCGAGGCCCAGCTAGGGCAGAGAGGACCCGGATGGGATCCTGGCACCAGCGATGCCTCAGGGCCACCGGGTCAGACCCCAAACTCAGCCTTCTTGTTGGAGCCCCGTTGACCGGATGCTCGTCCCTGCCGCTGGGGACAGGAGGCCATTTTAAGCCAGAACAGCTCCTTCTCCACGTCCTTACCTGGACTTCACGGTCCAGCGGGTCTGGGAGCCGCGTTGGCCCAATTTTTTCACAAATATGTCTCATATGGACTTCCAGTCACCCTTCTCACTACGTGGGGTGCAAGGGATGTGGAGTCGGGACGGGTGAGATGGACACTCTTTTCCTTTCTTCTGGAAACAGAGTCTCAGCTTGCCGTGACGAGTGTGGACTCCCTCCCCGGGCCGAGGGCCTCCTGGAGTCATCAGAGGCTGAGGGACCCGGGGGTGTCCAGACTGCTCTCCATCCCTGCGGGAGTGCCCTGTCCAACGAGGGTCAGTCAGAGGCTTGCCGGAGCAAAGAGGCTTCTCTCTCATGGGCTGAGCTGTCGCACGAAAGACGTAAGGTGGGGCCGCCGGGGCTTCCCAGGGGGCAGACGCCCCGGAGCAGAGCGAGCCGAAACCAGGACAGAAAGTATTCCCACGGCATCGCTGCGGCCCTGAGCCCCACCGTGCCCGAAGCCTGCCTCGTCTTGTAGCTTCCAGGTCCACGAAGCCGTAAATATTCCATCTTCTAAACCAGTCTGGATTGGCCTTTTACAAAAAGCATATACGGGCATTCTGATAACAGGAACAGCGGGCGTGGGGCCAGGCCGCGAGCTCGGGAGCCGCACCGGATGGGAGCAGTTTCCCCAGGACGAAGCTCAGTCAGCGTCTTAGTCGACGGCCTAAGAAAACGGCCCCCGAAGATGTCCATGCCCGAATCCCCCGGAGCGATGCATGTGACCTAAAGTGGCAAAATCGACTCTGCTGTTGGGACTGAATTAAGGACGTCAGCACAGGGGGAACATTCCAGAATGTCCGGGTGGGCTCCGCAGGTCCTCACGTGTATCCCGCCAACAGGGGAGCAGAGGGAGGGCTGACCCAGATCCCAGGGAAGCAGCGTGACCTTGAGAGAGAGGGAGGCGGCCACAAACCGGGGAACGCCAACAGCCACGGGAGGGTGGGCGAGGCAGGGACCAGACCCTCCGCTAGAGACTCAGGAGTGAGCCGGGCCCGCCCACACCTGCCGGATCTGGCCCAAGGAAGCCGAACTTCCACTTCTGTGACTCGAAGCCATCGAGTCTGCGGTCGCTTTTTACACCAGCCGCAGGAACCAGGCGCGGTAGCCCATCATCAAGATTTCGCTGAAAGAATGACTTCCGTGGTCCCAGCCACCTGCCCACCCCCAGACAATTTTGCAAAGAAGACCCACAAGGGCGAGAAGACACCACAAGACACTCAACATCGCTCACCGCCAGGGAGAGGCAGAGCAGGACCGCAACGAGAGAGCGCCGCCCGCGTGTCGGATGGCGAGCATCAAAACCATAAGGGGTAGAGGTGGGGACAGTGCGGAGGAAGGGCCCCTCGGGCCCCGCTGGCGGAAGTCCAAGCTGCTGCAGCCACAGAGGGAGACAGCAGGGAGGTTCCCCAAAAACTTAAAAACAGAAGCACCCTGCGACCCGGCAGCCCCACTTGCGGGAACACATCTGGAGGACACGAGCTCTCTCTCTTGAGCTCCGCACCGCCATGTTCGCGGCAGCATTACTCGCAAAAGCCAAGGCCTGGAAGCCAGCTGGACGTCTGTCCCAGGTGAGTGAAGACAGAATAAACGAGGGAAGAAATAAAGAAAATGTGATTCCCACACAGGAATATTACTCAGCCGTGGGAAAGACGGAAGTCTGGCCATTCGCAGCACCTTGGACGCAGCTCGAGGGCGTTGTGCTGGCGGGTAAACCAGCTAGAGAGACATAAATACCCTAGGAGCTCCCGTAATGTGTGGAATCTAAACACGTCGGACTCGGAAACAGAGAACGGATTGATGGGTGAGTTCCAGGCGTGGGGGAACCGGGGAGATGTGGCTCGGAGGGGACAGACTCCCCGGTGTCAGGCGGGGAAGTCCAGGGACCCGAGGGGCCTTGCGCCGACTCTGGTAATCGTGAGATTTTGCCAGCATTAGTGTCTTCACCGAAACGTCAGCAACAAAGAGGCACTAAGTGAGGTGACAGATGTGTTCACCGATGTTGTCATGGTCAACATTTCCCAAGATGTATGCGCGTCAAATCATCACAGTGCACCCCGGAACTTAAAGTCACGGGTTAATTTTATCCCAATCGATCCGGAAAAAAGCAAGACGAGGCCACCGTCCCGGGGCATCCTGGCTGTCGGCTGGACGTCGGGTTAAGTTATCCCCTTCTGGATACTTTCCGTGACGACAACGCCACTGTCCAGCTCCCTCGAGCCCGGCCCTACCTCCCCTCCGCCTGCCTCCCACCCGCCCGCAGGGCTCCGTGACGTCCCCTCTGCTTTCTGTTTGCTTCCTGCACCTGTCACCTTCGTGGCCCTGATCCTTCTTCAGACCTCTCTTCCCTTCCTCACAAGGCCACCCCCCTTTCCAGGCCAGGCCAGGCCTCGCCAGCAACACTTGTGTCACAACCGTGGTCTTATACTTACTACGTGATTCTTGAAATCACAGGAGATCACGTAGCTTCGGCGTTCTCCAAGGCGGAACTGAGCGCGCCCAGCTGGCCGGTCGTGGTGATCTTGTCCCTGCACGTGGGAGCATTATTATTTCATGAACGAATGACCAGCAGCAACAACAGAAAACCCAGCACTCTCGGAAGACACTTTTCACAGAATTTAGGAACCTTAAAACTCTGAAATTTCCCCATCAGGTTTATTCTTTTTGTGTCCCTTTTATTTTATTTTTTTAATGTTTATTTATTTTTGAGAGCGAGAGACAGAGTGTGAGCAGGCGAGGGGCAGAGAGAGAGGGAGACACAGAATCCGAAGCAGGCTCCAGGCTCTGAGCTGTCGGCACAGAGCCCAACGTGGGGCTCGAACTCACAAACTGAGGTCATGACCCGAGCCAAAGTCTGATGCTCAACCGACTGAGCCTCCCGGGAGCCTCTTGTGTACCTTTTAAATCTGTTTTCCACTGAGAATGACGTCAAGCTGTAAGATTTAACTGATACCGTTTCACAGCCCATGCGTATTATATTTTTATTTTAAGGGCCGTCCGCCAGGTTGCTTTGGCAGGCGTTGTTTGGGGAAGAAAGGGAAGACCAGGAGTGTTTCCTTTTTCAGTTCCTGCCTTCCCCAAACCGCTCCTCCCGCCCCTCACTTTCAGAGAACCTGTGGCTTGGGGTCCGTCCCACGGGCATCGGGCATCAGTTCCCCGCACTGTCCCCTGTCGCTGTGGGTTCTGGGGGCGCGTGCGGCATGTCCCGGAGGGAGACTCACGTCCGCCCGCCCCCGTCCACCCGGCGGGCTGACGACACGGGCACGATGTTTCAGGCCCATAATCCATCATCGCAGTCACGTGCTACTCCCCTCAACCCCCGGGACTCTCTAGAGCGCCGAGCAAATCGCGCCCAAGTTCTCGGGCAGCCGCCGCGGCGTCCCGCCCTGGCGGTCACCGCCCTCCTGCGGCCGCGCCTCGGAGCCGCGTGTGTCCCCGAAGCTCCCCCCACGCCCTGCCCCGAACTCTCCAGCAGGCGTGGGTCGGAGGCCGGCCCGGCCCCGAGGGGAGGAAGGAGCGGAAAGGAGGTGTGAGGAAGTTGTGACCAACGCGGGCCCTGGCTGTGTCGTCCCTCAAGATCGGCGTTGAGTTTCGGGTTCGAGGGGCGCAAGCTGTGGGGTGTTTTCCATGTTAAATAAGACCCCTCGCGGACGGCAGCCGGAGTCCGCCCCGCGGTCCCAGCCCCCCTTTTCCGGGATACACCCTGGAGTGCCGTGAGTGCTTTTGAGTTCATGATTTTTAGCCCCAAATACTTTTTTAGAGGAGATTCTTTAAAACTAAAATCCCAGCGTGTCGGCTCGGGGACACGGGGAAGGACTCTCACACTCAAACCCCTCCAGGCGGCCCCTCTCCCTGAGCCCCCCTCGTGCAGGGGCCGCGAGGGCACACGCAGCGACCCCGTGCTGACAAGGACAGGAGCCGGGGCTCTCCCAGGGTCGGCGTGGCCTCCAGCGGACCCCAGACTGCGCTTCAGGGCCCCCTTGAGACCCACCAGCGAAGGCCCAACATCTCGCCACGCCCACCCGCATCCGGTCCACCGCCTGGCCGGAGCTCAGCCGACTGGCGCTCCAAGGGGTTGAGGTCGTGTCGTCCACTGGGGGGTCACCTCCAGGGCCAGGGTCACCGCCCTGGTTTGCTGCCGTCTCCGGAGCGCGGAGCCAAAGGCAGAGTGCGTGTAGCTCAGTTTGATAAAAATAAACCCGATCTTTATTTAGGAAGAAAAAACACCATTTTGTCGGGGTTTAGATTGCGGTATCCGTTTTTCGGGTGAGCTTTGGTGATTAGTCTGGAATACGGTGGAGACATGACGACCACGGACCGCCATTTTATAAAATTTCAGTGGAGAAGGAGAAAGGTCAGAGTTTTCTGAAAACTTTTCCAAATATGTAAGTCGTTTACAGAATACAAACAACGGAATAAGGATATTTGAGTTATTTTTAAGCGACTTTTTTTAAAGGTTTATTTATTTATTTGGAAAGAGAGGGAGAGAGAGAGAGGGAAGCGGAGGGGCAGAAAGAGAGGGAGAGAGAGAGAATCCCGGGCAGGCTCCAGGCTGTGAGTGCAGAGCCCCGCGTGGGGCTCGAAGCCCCAAACTGTGAGATCACGACCTGAGCGCAAGTCCACGGTCGGAGAGGCCCGGCCGACTGAGCCACCCGGGTGCCCCAAGTTTACTTGTTTTTAAGTCGGTGGATCACGACCGACTGAGCTCTGGGGAGTCCCCAGCGGGTCCCTGCCAGCGTGAAGAGTGAGCGTCAGGATTCCGGTTTCAGGGCCGCCTTCCCCCTCGTGCCGCAAATCTTGACCTTCGGGGCACTTTCAGTGTTTGCTTGTATTTTAAATGTTGATATGACGAGTCTGTGTTTGCCTCTCGAGGGCTCCCCTGAGCAATTCCTTCCTCCTACTTCTCAGCTGGGGAGCTCAAGGGTCTTTGGGGTCGTTCCCGTGGCGTCACCGTTGCTGGGACAGCTTCGGGACGGGAGTTCCCAATTCGGCACAGGCTGTGTGAAGAGTGCCCCGCGTGGCCTGTATTTTTAACACACGGCTTGGAGACAGTTCCTCGCCCCGAGCAGGCGGAACATGCAAATTGGTCCTGGGTCCTCACCGAACGAGAGAAGGTCGCGCCTTCGGCCGCAGAGCCGCCGCGGTAGCCCCCTGAGGTGCGGTTCCCTCGCGGTGCCTCCACGAGGCCCACCTGCCGCACGGGGCTGCTGCGGGACCTGCCGCTGGCCGCTGGCCGTCCCGCCCTGCGGCGTTTCCGGCCCCCGTGTCCCCAGGGAGGGGACAGGAAAGGCTTGACTGGGCTCTGGGGGGCCGTCCCAGACTGCCCCGCTCCCCACGGAACCCGCGCTCCCTGCAGGGGGTGGCGCGGTTAGACCCTGCGGCGGCGCCCGGCCCGGCCCGCTCCTCGGCGCCGCTGAAGGTGGGCGTGTCATCACCGTTCGCGCGTCATACGCTGAATTCTATCCTGCCAGCCGGCTTTGCGGTTTTAAACAAAGCCCCTTTCCGAGCGGCCCCAGTGGAGCCGGGCGCCCAGAGCGTCCTGAGTCGGGCCCGGGGAAGGGCACGACCTGCTGCTATTTCACTCGTCTCTGGCTTCCCTCGGTTTTTAGCAGGAACCCTGGGAAGAAACTGGCTTTCCCTCCGTCTTCTGTGATCCTCTTAGGACACTCGTGTTGTCTTCCGTCTGTGAAGTTACCTCGCCGAAGCCAGCCCACGCTCCCGGCACACGCCTGTGCCCTCGGGCTTCGGAACGGGGACGCCCCTCCTGGTTCCACCTCCCGGGAATGTGGTCCTGAACCCACGATCCCATACAGTCCCGGGCGGAGGGCGCGGAGAGGCCGTTTTGGCGTCACGGCTGCGTCCTAGGAGGGAAAAAGAGGCGGACACACACACACGCCTCCTGGGCAAAGACGACGGAACAGGCGCCGTGACTTGTAGGTGCCCAGGTCCTGGAGGGGCAGGGCGAGGTGTGTTCCCAGGGAGAGGGACGCGGCGGGCGGAGGGAGGAGGGAGAGGGTCAGGTCTCTGCACCCGCGTCCGGTCACTGGAGGGGGGATGGGCACGGACTGCAGGGAGGCCCGTCCGTCCCGGCCCCGCTCCTGCTGAGGCAGGTCTGGGGTGGCTCTGGGGACTCTCCGATGTTATTAAGTCCCAGGTGACTCTGACGCTCCGGGGGGCCCACCTCGGGGACACCTGGGTCAGGGCGTTACGACTCCGGCGACAAGTCTCCAGCGTTCTTCTCCGACACTTCCAGGGTTGAGTCCGTGGGGGTTCTCGCTGGCGGAGGCTGACGGTGGTGTCCCGCTTGGAGGGGGCTGGCTCCCGGCTTCCAGGGCCCGGCTCCGCTGGCACGGGCGGCGGGGCCACAGCCGTGTCCTGCTGAAGCACCCTCTGTCCTTCTTGTCTTCTCTCCAGATGCAGGGCAGGCCTGGCTGGTCGAGGCCGGGGACGGCAGTGTGTCCTCACGCTATGTCGAGCTCGCTCAGCAGTGGGGCAGGAGGCAAGCAGAGCCCCGGGCCACGGTCCCTCCTGGGCCTCTGAGCGTCCTTGGCCCTTTGCCTCCTGGGACGGTCCTTCCCCGGCCTGACAAGGGGTGCTGATGGCAGAGCGAGCGTTCACTCTACCGTGTCTTGTGGGAAATCGGGCAGGAATGGAGGCGGCGCCCCCAGATGTGCTCAGAGCTGCCCAGCTGCGCCCGCCCCCGGTCCTGGGACGTAAATTCGCAGATCCCGCTCCTGGGGCTACAGAGTGCTCCGAGCTCTTTTCTGCTTCCTGTCTGCGACTCGCATGTCGCCTGTGAGGGCAAAGCAGAGACCGGCGCTGGCCACGTGGGGACAGGAGCCCACGTCCAGGGGCCCTCCAGTCACATTCTGCTGACACCCAGCCTGGTGACCATGTCAGAGAGCCACCAAGGATCAGTAGTGATCAGACTTGCTCTGTGTGCGTGTGTGTGTGCACCTGCGGGCGGGCGCGTGTGTGTTTGAGTGTGTGTGTGCACCTGTGGGCGTGTGTGTGAGTGTGCACCTGCGGGTCCGTGTGAGTGTGCGTGTGTGAGTGCACGTGTGCCCCTGTGGGTGTGTCTGTGTAAGTGCACGTGTGCACCTTTGAGTGGGTGAGTACGTGCGCGTGTGCACCTGTGGAGGAGTGGTCTATGGCGGGAAACGGGACATGACGGTGAGGACCCAGAAGGCAGTCACGGACGGCGCATCGGCAGCGGGAAGGCAGGAGGCCAGGTGCCTGGGCGGACACTGACTCTTCCCGTCTCAAGGGCACCGCCGTCCCCGCGTGTCCACCTCGTGGTGCTGGTGGAGGCTGTTCCTCGCGGGTCTAGCGCCCTGGGTCACTGCCTCCTCAGCCTCCGTCAGTGTCTCATGGGCATCCGAACATGGAAACGACTTTGGGAAACAAACATGACAGAAGTGTCGCTTTGTTTCCTGACGCAGAAGTTACGAGTCCCTCAAGCAAATATGGCAGAATTTAAACACATTTCTCCGAGAAGCCAGGGTGAACACATTGAAAGTGGCCTGTGGCTGTTCTGTCCTGACAGGCTCCCCCGGACAGCGCTGGCGCCCGGGCCGCAGAGCAGCCGCTCGGAGGACGTGAGACGCCGAGGCTGGCCCACACCCGCCATCCCCCCACGTCCGCCGCAGCCCTTCCCTGGAGACCCTGCAGAGTGGCCTCAGAGACTCTGGGTGGCACACGCCTCCGTGCTCCCCCCCACTGGGTACCGCGTATCTGAGAGGACTTGGGGGCACCTGGCTGTGACCACGGCCAAGGCGAGGCTCTGCAGGCTGTGCGCTTCAGACGCAGCCTCCCCGGACTCTTCTAGACTCGGCTTCTGGACCCACAGGCTCACCCATGCTCGCGCCTGGGATCTGGGGTCTGGGGTCTGGGATCGAGCCTGTCTAGACAGGAAGAGAAAGGCAATTTCGGCGGGCGAGGCCGATGTTAGGATGCCAAGGCCCATTTCTCACCTTTTGGCTCCCCGGGTGCTCTGGAGCTGGGTCAGGCCAGGGATCGGAATAACCGTTGTCACAAGGTCTGTCGGCCTCCTAAGGTGCCGTCTTGTTTCTCTTCCAAGAAAAAAGAGTACTAAGAGTGAAGAAGGTTCTAGAGAACCAACCTTACAAATTAACCAGCAGGAAAAGCCGGGATCCCCGTCCGCAGGCAAACCGGACCCACTGCGGGGGTCCCGCTCGCTCACTCCAGTGAGGGCAGCTGCAGTGAAGCTCGGGCCTCAGAGCCCCCAGTCCTGTAAGCCCCTCACGCGGAGCCAGCAGAGCGGCCCGAGGGCCCCGCGAGGGGACGCTGGGCTGCACGCGTGGGGAGACGCGGCCTGAGCCGGAGTCCAGGAGGCTCCAGGGGCGGGAAAATTCTCGTTCCAGGCCTCCTCATCCGGGCCGCGGTGGGGAAAGGTCGGCCAAGTGCCGTTAAAAACCGCCCTGAACACATCAACGTGGCACAATCCAGGCCCAGCCCGCGTGGACCGGCACCTGCTTTGGCCACATGTGTTCCCGTGAGTATTCCAAAGTTAAAGGGGAGTTACTTAAGACAAAAATAGGGCCAGCTCAAAAAGCAAAACCAAACCAAAGCCAAACGACGATAAAAAGAAAAACCGAAACAGATTGGCCGGCGGCCTCGGAGAAGCCCACGGGAAAGCCGGGCCACCTTCCCTGAAGGACTGGGGGATGCTCCGAACTAACCCCCGGTGTGATGGGACAGGGTCATCGGGCCACAGAAAGCAAGGAGCCCCCGGCTCTGGCCCGTGGAAACTCACCAGTTGCCGTGGAAACTCACCAGTAGGACTGTCGGGGCACACGTTCTTGGCCTCCATCTGTCCTTCCTCGTCCACCCCTCCTCCCGGCGTCCCAGGCTGGCATGTCTGAGGCCACGCTAAGGGTCCTTGGCGAGGAGAAGGGGTGGCCCTGCCCAGAACGGTCTCAGCACCCCGAAGCAGGAGGTGGATGGTAGATGTTGGGGTCCCCTGATGCCCTGGAGAAAGCCGGGAGGGGCCGGGGCCGCTGGCCACCACTTCGAGGCCACCTGTAGGAGCAGAGGGGCTCCCTGGCCACACCCAAAAGACCTCTACTCACCCACCAGTGGTGGGAGGCCAAGCGAGGCTCAGCTCCAGGACCTAGAGGAGTTAAGAGCCCAGGACCGGTTGGACGCTCAAGTCCAGCAAGCCTGCCGGACAGGGTCAGACCCCATCCTCACCAGTGAGGAAAGGACGCGAGGCTCAGGTGGGGACACGGGGGTCACTCCGTAAAGGCCTCGGGTTCCCACACCTGCCGGACCCCCGGGTCTTACGGGTGGCCCACTCCTCCCCCGTATCCCACCCTGATTGACTAAGATGCAGAGACTTCTCTGCAAGACGCACACGTGTGCCAGCACGCACACCTGCTCACACGGGCACACGTCCTTGTGTGTCTTCCCCCACCTCCCCCTGGAACCTGCTGGGGGCGGGTAGCCAAGCCTACTGGGAAGGGGAGGGACCCCTCAACGGGACCCACCGACAAGCACCGGCCCGAGCATGCGGGTGGGTCCCCGGGGGCCTGGGTCAAGGGGCATGAATACAAACTGGGCTGAAGGAGATTTTATCCGAGCGGGGGCCTTGTCCCGCGGAGCGGCAGTGAACACCCTGCAGAGTCCCCCAGGAGACTGTGCTAGTACGCTGTCATCTGGGCATCTGGGCTCCGGAGAGCCGGGAGAGGCAATGGCCCATACTAAGTGGACTGGAGACGGCAGTCTCCGGGGCAGATGGTGGAGGGCGATGAAAAGGTTCAGGGAATGGGCACGTTAGAGCGGATACGCTCAGCGCAGTCAGAAAACCTGGCAGGCCGCCGTCTCCCCCGAGGAGAAGCGCCGCGTGGCTGTCTGCCCCGGACCGGGCTGCCGCTAGGAGACGGCGTCCGGTCGTGGGGACTCCGATAGCCGGGGCGCGCGGGGGCGGGGGGCTGGTGCTGACCTGTCAGACTCGGGGTGGGCGTGCTGGGCACGAGGCCGGGGAAGGTCGGGGGAGAGCCGGTCTGCGGCGGCAGCTGCGGGGATGGCGGGGCAGGGCCGCAGGGCCGCAGGGCTGCAGGGGGCCGGCGGGCACGTCCCCCGCTCTCCTCACGGGAAAGCAGGTGCGATAGTGTGAGGGCTGGGGGCGGCTACCCGAATCGAGTCACGGTCCCCGGCTCAGATTCCCGACCAGACGTTGTGTTGTTTTGTTTTGTGTTGTTTTATTTTATTTTATATTTTATTTTATTTTATTTTATTTTATTTTATTTTATTTTATTTTATTTATTTTATTTTATTATTTCATTTCATTTCATTTTTACTTTATTTTATTTTATTTCTTTTATTTTATTTTTAATTTTATTTATGAGAACTACAAGAGATAGAGAGACAGAGCGGGAGCAGGGGAGGGGCAGAGAGAGAGAGGGAGACACAGAATCCAAAGCAGGCTCCAGGCTCTGAGCTGTGGGCACAGAGCTCCGGCAGCTCAGAGCCCAGTGCGGGGTTCGAATCCCCTAGTGGTGAGTCACAACCCGAGTGAGTGTCGGATGCCCAACTGACCGAGCCCCCCAGGCGCTCCCAGAAGCTGGTTTTCCACCCAGAACATACTGACTACAGAGGACAGGAGGGCCCACAGGACAACGCAACATGGCGGTGACTCCTGGGGGCCTTCGGTAGACGACCTACAGACCTTTCCCTGGGGAGCCGTCCACGAGGGAAGGGGACCCCAAGCACGGTGAGGACTCTTTTCCGGGGCTTGAGGTGACCCGGATAACTGGGGACTTAGCGCATCACCACGGCTTCCCCGTGGCAGCACAGCACTCTGAGTCGCGGGTGCCCAGTTATGAAGATACACCGGGCCCTAGTCGGCTCCCCGAGAGCCTGCTGTGTCCCTGCCCCCACCCAGTGACAGATCCCTCCGGTGCCACCTCAATGACGGGAATGCGCATGCTTTGTAGCAAGCAAACCCCACACTTGTTCCTTGACCTGCATCACGTGAGCTACCGTGGTGGGGAGGCCGGTCCAGACAGTGTTACTGGACTGGGGGGGGGGCAGGCAAGGTGCCAGAGATCAGTGCCCCCTAAGACAAAAGCGTGTGGGGGCACTAATGTGCCTAGTTAATTCATAGTTTGGCTTCTAAAATAAGCAGGCAGTCCCAGAGGACACCCGGGCCCAGCCGGGTCGCGGCCTCGTCACCATATCTGGTGCTGTCTTTGCCAGAACAGATTGAAATGGGCTCAGGCGCACGGGACGGCCCCACCCACCGGGCAAGTGCGTTGTTTCCTATCTCTGCCCGACGGGAGGACCAGACTCAGTGTGCGTCGTGTGCAGCGCGTATCCGGTGCCGTCCGGGGCTATGAACACCCTCACCCGCCAGGAGGCTGTGGTGTGAAGAGATCCCGGGTGCAGCGGGTACCGGGTGCCAGCGGGGCGTAGAGAGCCCGAAGGATGTGGGAGCTGACAGCTGGAAAGCCGTGTCTCACCACGGGCGCCCCAGCACCTCTCAGCTCCCACACAGCTGCGCAGGGGCCCCGTGGGGAAGCTGATGGGGACCGGCCGGGCCGACCGCAGGGACGGCCCAGGTGTGCCAGGCCGAAGGACCCGCTGCCGTACTGCAGCCGCCCCCACGGTGTCCCTCAAGGGCGGCGGGGAGGGATCGTCCTCCAGGGGGTGGAAGCCAACCAACGCGGCAGGCGGAGACCCGTTTAAACCGGTCAGCCTGAACTTGACCGTAAGTGGGCCAACCTTGGAGTCACAGACTGAGAAGGTGGTGGTCTTATCCCTCTCGGGGCGAGGACGTGTGTCACCCCAGCAGGCCGGTCACCCAGGCTCACGGCCACGGCCAAGCGCCCGGGGGTCTGTAGTGCATAGAAGAAGCACGAGTGCAGTCGTCCTGACCAACCAGCCGCCTGTTCGTACAGGTTCTTCCGGGAGCAGGGGCCCGGCCACATCGCGGAGCCGCTGGTCCCCGAGGGGAGAGCAGCACACGGAGCAGGAGGATCTGAGCGGGCCGAGGGGCGTCCGGCCACAGCCGCTTCCAGATCGAGGCCCTCGGTCCTCAGTGCCAGGGGCGTGCGTGTCTGCAGCCGGCTCCCTCCTCTCCGCCCTTCGGCAAAGGAAGGCGCCATCCGGGGGGCAGTGCGCATTCAAGGGCCGGTCTCCCCGGGAAGGAAGGCCCTCCCCATCTCAGGGGGGAGGGGTCCTGTCCCGTTCTGCACCTCTGCTGCCGTCGTCACCCTCCATGGGCTCCAGAACATTCCTCGGCCAGCCCCCAGCTGGCCCGTCTGAGCGCGAGCCGGCGTCCCGGGGAGCTGGCTGTGGACACCGCGTGGGTGGGGACCCAGCGTGCTTCTGCACACCGCCAGCCGAGTCGAGCCCTCTCGGACGGCGGTTAGCGAAACGAAGTGTCGAATTACGGCGCTAACGTGGGGCGCGTCGAAGGCCAGCTGAGGTAATTTATCTTTAAGGGAAATGTCGGCCCTTAATCACATCGGACGTCATGCTCAGTGTATGTGAGGGGGGAGAACACCTCCAAGAGGGACCGCCCGCACTGCGGGCTCTCTGGGGGCCCCGCACCCCCATTCGCGGCGAGCTCTGCCGCAGACAGCGCGTAGCGGGACTGCGCTTCTGTGCACGATTCTGCGGACAGACCCGGCCGTCGAGGGCCGTGCTCCCGCAAGGCAGCAGCCTTGACCCAGGAAAGGCGGTGGGCACCGGGGAGGAATAGCCCAGACGGGGCCCGGGGAGCGGGGACGCCTGCTGACCGATCGCTCCTGCGCCCGTCGGCCTAACTCCAGGGACAGCGCCTGGTAACGCACGGCTGGGAGGCGGGGCAGCGGAGCGCCAGGGGGCCCGTGCTCCCGGGGTCCCGGCCAGGGCTGCCTCATCTTCCTCCACTCACCGCGCACGCGGCATGAGGTTCCGGGGTCAAACGGCCCTCAGAACCCTGAGCGCAGGGTGGCCTGGGGCACAGCCGTCTAGTCAGGTCAATATAGTTGCCAAATTCTGGGACCAAAGACGGGCGTCAGCTTGGATTCACTTGGCAAATACACATCCCTCCGTGACCTGGGCCGCGGTCCTGGGGCGCGCTCTGCCTTCTCCCCAGCTGGGTCCCTCCCGCCCGGCCCTCTCTCTATAGTCTCCCTGCAAAGCTGACGTTCCAGAGAAACGCCGGGGAGAATCTCATGCTTCCTGCCGTCTGCGCAGAGGCTCGCAGAGCACCTCGGAAACCCGCCTGAGCGCGCGGCTCCGTGCACGTCGGGACTGCGAAACATCCACCCCCAGCCATCCATCATCTACATCTTCGCCAAGTGCAAGGGCGAGCCCGAAACCGTCGCCGTCACAGACTTTAATGGGCAAGCGTATCCACAGTGGCCTCCCCAGGATTTGTGTACTTTGAAACATAGACCTCATACTTGCTTCCGAAATGTGTCCGTCTGTGTTCATTGCTGCCGGTCTGAAGACCAATGATAGAAAACCCCACTGCTTTCCCAACACTAGGTGTGAAGTTGTGACTCCGGGTTGATAATCTAGGGGGTGGAAGACGAAGGAGCGTCCTCCTTAGAATGAATGAGTTTAGGGGCAGCCGACTCTGTGTGTCTCAATCAAGAAATCCCGATGGAAACACTTGCCTAGAATTGTCAGGCACGGTATCGGCTCCTTCGACGCTTAACCCTTCCCGCCTTCGACACCAGAGGCCACGTCGTGGCAGTTTGTGGCTTGGAGGAGAGGGCAGGATTTTCAGGGTCAAAAGTCCCTGTGTGAGTCCTGGCAGGAACGTGTGTTCTAGCTCCCGGGCCGCGGTGAGAATCGATGAGACATCTCTTCAGAGAGGCTCCGTGGAGTGCCCGGCACACAGCAGGCACTCAGCGAATGCTCGACGGCCAGCGTCCGAGCTATGGCTTGCAGCTTTTGACTGCCACTCTGGGTACGACGTCCTGGCCCCCCCCCTTCAACACTCATCCGCTTCCTGGAGCACAGGCTACGAGCCCGGCTCCCGTTCGATGCCACAGATACAAAGGTAAATAAATAGGCTACATTCGCTGCCTCACCTTCTAGGGAGGTCCCGTCGTGGAAAGCTCGTAGTGCCAGTACATGGCATTGTAGAGACGTGAATATCGCTTCCTTGTAGAGGAAACTGTAAGTGTCTGAACACACCTCTGCCTGCTGTGACCCCTTCCACCGCTCACCTGTCATCTAAGTGTCAGGATTCGGGGTGTGGAACCCTCCCGTCACCCACACGCTGGCAGAGCGTGAGCTGGGGACCACGTTCTGTGGGGGAGCTGCCACGTGGCTCCGTGTTCGAAGCCATAAAAACTTTAGTTTTTGTTCTGTTTCTCCCCGAAGGTGGCAGGATGGAGAACATGAATTCCGGGGGCTCCCAGCCCTCCACACCTTCCAGACTGCTCAGGGCTGGGCTGGGCGGGCAGCGGCAGAGACAGGAGCCCGGGCACCACCTCGCTTCGCTGCCGTGAGCCCTCAGGAGGCTGGCGGGCAGACCTGCCCGGGGCGGTCGCGAGCAGCAGGCTCCGGGGAGGCGGGCGCCGGGATGGTGCTCCGGGAGCCGGAGGTGCGAATGCCGGGGAACAGAGGCGGGGGTCAAGTTGAGGCATGCGAGCGCTAATCGCTGCGTCTTTTTGCCTTTTGCAGAGCGGGTGCAGTGCTCAGAGCGTCCCCGGCCCCTCCACTCGGGGTGGGGCTTCGCCCGGGCTCAGGGTTGCTGGCCGCCTCCCGACCTGACCACGCTGACTCCGGCCCCGGGTAGACAGCATCCTGGCACGGTCAGGGCCATCTTCCAGGAAAAGAACACCTTCCCGCCCTCTGGAGAGCGCGCGCGTGGACAGCTCACCGGTGGAGGATGGGCGTGTGGGTGACCGTGTGGCCGCCCGCCGTGAGAAGCCGCGTTCCCGCACGTCGTGACGCTTCAGCACCGGCCCGGGGGACACCGCCCGGGACCGGGCAGGACAAGGACGGGCCGCGGAGACTGAGGCAGGTAACGTGGTGCTTTAGGAAGGGGTTCCCTGCGGCCCCCCTCCGTCTTCGCTTTTCCTCGTCAGACTCCGTCCACAGAAGCGTGTGGCCAGGAGCCAGCCCGAGGCGTGTGCCTTCCGCAAGCCTCTGCATTTTCACACGGAGCCCGATGCATTAGGATACGCTCGGAATCTGATGCCGTGATGCTTCATTTCCAGGTTATATGACATCACTTAAGTCACTTTATGTGGTTTTTGTCTGGGGTTCGGAATTATGTCTGCTTCATCAATTTCATTAGGCATTCAGCTTCCACGGCACATCAAAGGCTGATGAGGGTGGTTTTATTTTTTTTAAACTTTGCTTGCTTAAAATGATTTCCCTCCAGATCAAGATGCAGAGCACAAAATATTAATCAGTTTAAATAAATATCAAGACTACCCAAATAATACGAATAATTGGCACGGAATAATGCCTACTGCCCAGTTCCCAACAGCTGGTCACGCTGGCACGTGGCAGCCTCTCAACAGTCTTTCAGATAATGACTTTGGCATCTGCCGACAAGTGCTCGCTACTGCCCACTGAATTTATAACTCACAAGTGGGAAACAGGGGCTCCGACAGAACTTTTTTATGCAAGGTCTTTGAAATTTATTAATGTAATGCAAACACAAGCCTTCCAACCCATTAAATTGTTGATGTTATGCGAATCCGCTCTGGAATAGCAGATCCTCATTAACATTATTTGCATGTTAATCTGCATCTTTTTAATTAGTGATATTATTTATGCACATAATTTTCGCCTACTGGTGCCAAGGCTGAAGCGCATTAATTAATCTACTGAGATGCCAAACTGTTTATTTTCCCCCGTACTTTTATTTGTTTACATGGTGTTTTGGATTCAGGGAAAATAAAAAAGAGCCTGAAGAATAAAAGCAGAAAGACAAGATTAACTAAAAGCTCTTTTTGTTTTCATAATTTAAATTGTAATATTAGCCAAATGTTGTGTTTCTTCCCTTAGAGATCAGTTATTCGGTTACATTACCTTGATGTATTATTAAAATTTATAATGGGCTCCGGAGGCTTCTGTTAGTTCTCTCCTTCATTTACAGAATATACCCAATGTTATTTTAATCTTCCTACAACGCTCCCGTGCATAGGCAATGATGGGCCGTCCCCAGCGACTCGCCGGCGCGGCTCCGCTCCGCGCAACTGATAAACATTTACATAAGCCCTTTCAAGAAAGAATAGCACGGAAAATCATTAACCCGCCGATGGAGTCGCCGCCGCTCGGGCGCTCTGCCCCCCTCCAAACGGGTCAACCGCACGCCGCCTTTGCCTCGGCGACATCCACTCCCGCTCGTTCCCGAATCCGCAATCGGCGGGCCTTCTCCGGAACCGCGTGTCCGCTCGTGGGCACGCGTGCGGCGCGGCGTTCTTGAGGCTCGTGCTGAAAAGGTTCTGTGCTCCCTGTGCCGAGTACACGCCCGTTCGGAGCCGGGAGAAAGCGCGAGGCCGCACGCCAGCGGGCCTCGTAATAAATGATAACATAATTCAAAGGCAGTGCCCATCCCGGCGGAATGAAACTGAGAGGCTGCGTTCCACGAGCCACGGTCACACGTATCCCTTACTTACGCCGCGTCAGTGAGTACCCGCCGGCGGGGTGCGCGGCGACGCGGGGGAGCGAGGGACTAACCGGGTGTCTCCAGCATCCGACTCCCCAGGGCGCCACCCCGGATTCTCTCCAGCCGAACGCGACCTCCCGTCCCGTGAGCAAGGAGCTCCATCGGGCCCACCTCCAGTGAATCACGACGACGGCCCCGTGTTTTAATGAGATGGCTGAGGTCTATTGGGCGTGACAGCACGGGAGAGCGAGGCTGGGCCAAGTTCCCTCCCCGGCTCCCGCTCTGAGTCGCGCATAACGTTAGGTTGTAGCTCATTTGTCAAAGGGCGTCCGGTCACACGCCGCCTCCCGGTTCACGGAAGGGTCGAGAAGAGGAATGGTGGGGATTCAGGGACCAGGCGGCGAGGACGAGGGGCTCAGGCACGAACCAGCCGTCTCGGGAGAGGCCAGCGCCCACAGGCCTGTTTGCTGTGAGGTTCCAAAGCCGGGATACCGTTCGTTCCTTAGCTGGTTTTTATTTGAGGGGGAATAAACACTGTAGGTGAAAGTCGAAGTACAAAGTGAATAAGGCGAAAGTAAGAGAGCTTTTCCCTAAGTCCTGCCTACACATCTGGTCTATTTTTCCAGAACATTCTACTGCTATGTGCACATCTATTAATGGAAAACAGGGTTACATCGGAAGAGCAGAAGAACAGGGTTCTGCTCACTAAAGAGCACACGCTGGGCCTGTCTCGAGGTGTGCGTGGCCCGGGGAAACCCGGGCGGCGAGGCGAGTCCAGCCTCAGGGGCCGCTGGCCACGTCCGTGTGAAAGAGCTGCACGGGGGTGGGGGAGGGGCGGGCGTGTGCTCCGACCGGGCCTGACTCACTACTACTTGAATCGTTTGCCCTTCCCAGGAAATAGTACGAGGACACGCCCCAGGAAGGACGAGAAGAATCGATAGCCAAAGACACATTTTCTTGAAATCCCACAACTAGCCGTGGGATGTCCATTCTGACATCCGCGAGAACGTCGTCCAAACGTGCAAATTACAGACAAGAACATCGTGGGACCCACGCATCTGGAAAGGAGAGGGGGCTTCGAGCTCCCCGTGGCCGGCACGTGTCTGGGCGATTCTTCCGTGGCCTTGATGTGGAAGTCCAGACTCCGTGCACAGCCGGCCGCCACGCTTCCGGCCTGGCATCTGCGGCTCGACACGAGGTCGAGGGGCCGGGCCGGCAAGAGGGTCGGGTCCCTTCCTGGGGGCTATACGGTTTGGAATTACGTGCAGATGTGCGGCTGGACCTCCGGAAGCGTGAAGACTGCGTCTGCTCGCCTCCTTAGAGACCTAGAAGCTTCTGGAGTTTCTCAGGGGAGGCTCCTGAGAACTCTCTCCAACTCTGGAACT
>PITB01030184.1:0-17417 GCA_004024585.1 Paradoxurus hermaphroditus
TTACACATAGGAATTTTAATAATAGTAGTACAGAAGTATAATAAAAAATAATGGTCCCAGCTGCCTCCTTATCCATCCCCACTGCCGCTTCCCAGAGGCAACTACTTTTAACTGTTTTTTGCTTCTAGTTCCTCTGGTAGTTACTTCCATATCTCTGGGTAATTTCTTGATTCATTAATATTAATCACTGTGTGTGTGTATCCATTTCTGCTATGATAGGTGATTACCTGCTTTCTTTCTCTTCTGTCCTCCTGCCCACTTCTTTTCTGTTGCTATGTTAATTCTTTTAGTGTTTATTGTTGAACTTTTTTAAACATTTATTATTTTTGATAGTGCAAGCATACCAGCGGGGGAGGGGCAAAGAAACAATTTCAAGCAGGCTCCACACTATTGGCACAGAGACTGAAGTGGGGCTCAAACTCACGAATTGTGAGATCATGACCCGAGCAGAAATCAAGACTCCAACACTCAACCGAGCCACCCAGCTAACTCTCACTGAACTTTTAATAATATACTTAGAACGTTGTGTTTCATAATCAAGGCAACACTGTACAAGATGAAATTAAGGATCCTGACTTTTTTTTTCCCCCCCTGGCTTGTGTTAGCTGCATGTAATTTTACAACACTGGAATACTTGATAACGCCCACACTGCCTTGCACAATAGTTACATTATTTATTTACACATTGATTCACCATACTGAAAATCAGTTAGCAGCATTTATACCATTCTGACTGAGATTATTGTTCCCTACGAAGCCAAGGGTTAAGATAACATGCCCGTCTCTAGGATACAACAGACATGGCCTTTCAGCCCGTCTAAGGAGAAGATTCAAATGGATTTTCTAGACATCACTCAGAATAAATGTTCTCTCATGTTTGGAGTATCAGTCACTAGTTTTGTTAATTTTGTATTATGTATACATTATTTTCAAAAGTATAAAATTGTATTTTTCTTATTTAGAAGCATGTTACTATCATCATTAAGAGGCTCATTCATTCTGTTTGATGTCTCTTTCCTTAGATTTCTTTAAACCCATTGACTTCCTTTTTAATGGACCACAGCTTTTTGAATAGCTCTACTTCTTCCTGAAATTTCCATGTACTTTGTTTTAATCTTATATTCTGCACTTCTCCTTATGTTCTAAACTTGTGCTACGTGACACATTTCATCCAGGGGATTTTTTTATGCTATTTGGCAAGAGGATTTAAAGACATGTATCTTTCTTTATCTCCGGGAAAGTTTTCTTGTATTATTTCCGTGATAATTTTCATAGGTTTGCTATCTCTGTAATAGTTTCTTTCTGGAACTTAAGGAAATTTACTTATGGTTTAAGTGTTTATGTTGTTAACTTTAAAAAAAAATACTTGCATTCTGGCAAATGCTCTAATTTTAATTTCTACACCTTGTACATTTTTAAAAAATAATTCAATCATATTTTTAAGTGCTAAAACATCTTCTTCTTTTCTGTCCACTTTTCATAGCATCCTTTCTTATACTGTGCCTACAGTGAGTTTTCAAATTTTTCTTGGATTTTGTAGTGTTTAGAGATAGTCTCAAAAATTCTCACATTTTTACCTATGTTGTTAACAGAGGCATAGGGTTCCTTCAGTCCACATTGTCTTTTCAAAAATGCTTAGAGGAAAATAAATAAGTAACTTTGCAGGATAAAGCCTCCTTTGGGGCAAAAAAAGGAAGGTTTATTATCCAATATAATGAGGACAATGTTGACTCACTGTGATGAAAATGTCAGGTAGGCTTAATGTCCATTAGATATATTTCCTAAGATCAGAGTTTCTCTCTGGTAACTGAACTCATTTTGTGAGTAGGTGTCACAAGGCCATGTTAGTAACAACTTCTGAAGATAAGGACTTAAGAAATTGATGGAGGGGTGCCTGGGTGGCTCAGTCAGCTAAGCATCTGACTTCAGCTCAGGTCATGATCTCGGGGTCCGTGGGTTCAAGCCCTGCATCGGGCTCTGTGCTGACAGCTCAGAGTCTGGAGCCTGCTTCTGATTCTGTGTCTCCCTCTCTCTCTCTCTCTCTCTCTGCCCCTCCCCCACTCATGCTCTGGCTCTCTTTCTCAAAAATAAATAAACATTAAAAAAATTGGTAGAAAATTGCTGATATTCTGCCCATATCTATTGCTGTGAGGAATAAACAGGCCTTTATTTCTAGCCCCAAAGTCTCATGTCCCTTTCAGCATCCAAAAAAACCAAGACAGACTAGGCAAGGCAGAGTAAACTCTCATCCTTCAGAGATCTTGATACATATTATCTTTCTCTTCTGTTCTATTATTTCTCTTTCCTCTGAAGTCAGTATTTTTTTATGGTTAATCAATCTTTACTTTTCCTGTTATTCTTCAGACATCCTTCAAATATTTTTTTTCTTAATTATATTTAAAAATGAGGCGGACAGAATTTGGCATCTCACTGTGTCTAGGAGGACCTTGAAAACATCAGGCATTTGAGGAGGGAGGAAGAAATTTACCTATTTTGCTTTGGCTGGAATAAAGATGTCAGAAGCCTTTCAAAAGTGCTATGCTCAGAGACATTAACATTCCTGCTGGACTAATCATCAATTAATTTAGAGAAGTTTATTTTTTCCTTTATTTGGCCCCCTAAACAGTAGAGGTTTGGCTGCTGGGCCTTCTGTAAAAGGGGTGGGGGAGGGATGCGAGTTTGATCAGAATTAACTTTTTAGCATGTTAAGTCTACAGTCAACCCCAGTATAAACATCCACCTGCCTCTTCATTTAGAAACCAATGACACATATTCATGTGGCATACACACCTACATGACATTTTTAATACTCAAATGTTACTAGCATTACTTATAATGAATTCACCCATAATACACTGTTTCTAATTTCCTTCCACAGAAAACTAACTACTTCAAACTAATCCCCCCCGTCTTTCTCTGAGATCTTAGTCACCCCAGTACCATTCTGTGGGCAAAGTAATAGAACGGACAGAGTTAACGAGAAACCCTAGGAACCCTAAAAGTAAATGTTCATTCCTTTCCCATCTGCTCGGCCACTTGCTTTGCTTTGATTTCTTTCTTTTGAAACTGATAACTGGAGGCATCCTTCTGACTCTAGATTATTTGCAATATCTGATTCCTTGAGCATTTATGACTCTCGTCCAAAGGATTTAACTAGAAGGTGTCTCACTGATGAACTACAAAAGGAAAATATACCTTTTAAAAACATGACTGTTGCTGTATTTTATCACTTGGAGGGACAATTTTAAACGTGTGAATATGCCCATTATTTTCTAGTCTAAAAGAGTTTCTCCCTGGAACATTCAGTAGTATATCATTATACTTAAACCCTCCAAAGAAATAGTGATTTTAATCCTGCCATTTGTATGTTTGATGATCCACAAACTCTAGGGTCAGCATGATTTACTTAATTTCATGCCATTATCTCTTATCTTCCTCACATTAATCTAAGTAATTCTTCTACTACCTCAAGCCAGCCTTAGAAGTGTTCTCATTTCAATTAAGACTTTTAAGTGTTTTTAAACTGTCATTTAGCCATATTACACCTTAATTGTTTGTGCTACTCTTCCATGAAATGTTTCCAAATGGTTTTTACTGTGCCTGAAGGGATGGGAAAGGCCGTGTATAAAGTCATTGAGTTATGTAGAATTATTTGATGAATTGCAATGACCAGCAGGGTTTCTTCCAAAGTCTTAATTATCATGAGAGTTGATCCACCTAATCCAACTTCATTCCCCCCACTATCTTGAGCAACAGTGACCATGTCAGAATCTTCTGTTTCAAAACAATAAAATTTTCACTATATTCATTTACTGTCAAGTTAAACTAATTTTCATAGAACTCTGGTCTAGTGTACTCTGCCCCAATGTTTTAGAATATTTTCATTCGTGTGTATAGTCTAACTACTACTACTTTTCCTAGTACCATATTTTTTTTCTTGGTGACTTTGTAAGGGTTTCTCTGTTTTTATTTTTTATTTTTATTTTTATTTTTTTTTTTAAATTTTTTTTTAACATTTTTATTTATTTTTGAGAGACAGAGAGAGACAGGGGTAGGGACAGAGAGAGGGAGACACAGAATCCGAAGCAGGCTCCAGGCTCTGAGCTGTCAGCACAGAGCCAGAGCCCGACATGGGGCTTGAACTCAGGAACCCTGAGATCATGACCCGAGCTGAAGTCAGACGCTCAACTGACTGAGCCACCCAGGTGCCCCTGTTTTTATTTTTATATAGTACAAATTTTAAATTAAACCAACCAATTTCTTCAAGTTTATAGTGAGCAGTTTTTTTTTTTTATAGTGAGCAGTTTTTAAATGTTTTATTTTTTGAGAGAGACAGAGACACAGAGAGAGACAGAGACAGAGCAGGGGAGAGGCAGAGAGACAGGGAGACACAGAATCTGAAGCAGGCTTCAGGCTCTGAGCTATTAGCACAGAGCCCCACACAGGGCTCAAACTCACGAGCCATGAGATCATAACCTGAGCCGAAGTCGGATGCTCAACCGACTGAGCCACCCAGGCGCCCCTGTATTGAATACTTTTTATATGCAATGCACAAAGACTAAAGGATTCGTGTTTTGTTTTGTTTTGTTTTTCTCTTCAGGACCTTAAAATGGGCTTCTGTTGACCAGAAGATTACACTGTTTAATGTCACCCTTCTGTCCCACTTCTGCTCATTTGTCTGTTTTGCTCTAAGGGTCTCCTAGCTGGTTCCCTGACCTCCAGTCTGCCCTCTCTCAGCCGCTTCTCCAGTCCGCTCAAAGTGATCCTCCTGAAACTCACACATGACAGAGCACGGCCCAACCCAAACTCCTTGCGTGGCTCCCCCTCTAAAGCTGAAAATCTACCCGCTGCTATTTCTGACTCCTTCCCCATCTGTCAAATGCAAGCAATGAGGAATTGCTGGAAATTTTCCGAACATACTATTTTTATTTCTATTTATGAGTCTTTCTACCTCTTAGCCCTTCTGCCTAAACCACTCCTTCCTACGAGAATTCTCTGGCAAGATCCTATGGGATCTCTGACTACATTCTGATCATTTCCTCCCTTATCTGTTGCACCGTAATTTACTGACCTCCTCAGTGTTCTTTAAAACGTCCCTGTCTCATGGCCTTGATGTCTTCTCTGCCTGGAAGCCACATTCCCCCTTGGCGAGCTTCCTCTCTCCTTTCAGGACCACTCCCTCAGAGAGCCTTCTGGTTCATTCACTCACCACTCACCTGATCAGTCACCATTATGACCCTCACGTCTTGATGTGGATAGTAGTATCTTCTTCATGGTACTTCCAACACCTGAACCTAACGTTATGTTATAGATAACTTACAGATTGTTTATTTCTTGATGGTGAATGTAAGCTTTATGAGGACAAGAGCTATTCCTGTTTGGCTGGCAGTGATACGCCTATTAAATCAATCAACACTGGACTCTGGAGGGATTTGGCAAATTGTTACCGGATGAATGAACTGAATGTCACTATTTATTTACGCTTTAAGCTCCACTTTCAGGGTTACCTCATTTATCAAAAGTCGCTTGACTTACCGCTCTACAAAAACAAATACAGGGCTGCTAGAGTGGCCCAGTCGGTTGAGCAACTCTCCTGTGTCTCGCCTCAGGCGCCATGGTGAGCCTGGAGCCTGCTTGGGATTCTCTCTCTTCCTCCTTCTCTCTACAACCATCTCAAAAAATAACCATTTTTTTAAACTGAATTACATATATTTATTTGTTAAACTTCTGTAATGTCTATCTTAATACTACTTTCCATAATGGATGTGTGGTTCTAATTCTATCTATCCTCAAAACACTATGACAAATATGGAATACTGGGCAAGTAGGACTGGTTCTTGGAGAAATATTTGGATGGAATGGAATCGAGGCCCAGAAACATACCACGCAAATATAGTCAACTGATTTTGACAAAGGAACGGGGATTGTCTTTTCACCAAGAAGTGCTGCAACAGATGGATGGCCAGATGGAAAACAAAGGAATCCAAACACACCTTACATCCTTCACAAAAAAATAACTTAAAATGGCGTATAGATCTAAATGTAAAATACAAACCTATACAACTCCTATAATATGGAAGAAAATTAAAATGACCTTAGGCATAGCAATGACTTTTTAGATAGAATAGCAAAAGTAGGACTGACAAAAGAAATAAAGATAATATAATAGGAAAAGACAGGACTCAAGAGGCAGAAAGGGAGGGAGGGGGGCTTGAATGTCCCTGGGTGGGGAAAAGCACATATTTTAAAACATTTCTTCTGGAAACATCTGACCTGGAGCAAACTCCCTCCCAGCGGTAAAGTTCCTCTTGAGAAAGCACAGACAGGATCTACTGCCCCTCAGGTTTTCCTCAGGAATTTGACAAACAAAAGACCTGACTAAAAATAAACACACCATAAGAAGTATGACTCACAAGGAACAATATGGCCACAGATTACCCCTTATATAATGGAAAGGAGCCAATCAGAAAGGAATGATTAGGCATGTAGAGTTATGTAGTCAATACAGGTAAAACTTAAAAGGAACAAAAGGGAAGAAAAGGGGCCCACCAAAACCCTATAAAGCAAAGTCCCTTGCCTACAGTCAGAGGCATTCACTTTCAAGTCCCCCCTCTCTGTAAAGAGAGCTTTCGCACTATTCTTCCTTTCTGATCTTCTACTCAAATAAACTTCTGCCTGTTCATTCTGTGTCCACCACAGAATATTCATTCTTCAAGTGGCTAAAAAACAAATCCTGGAGAGTGAGGTAAAAAATCCGGCAATAGGCTGAACTTCATTAAAATTAAAATCTTTTGTTTGGTAAAATGTCAAGAGTATGGGAAGACGAGCCACAGAATGGCAGAAAATATTTGCAAATAACACAAGCGATTAAGGACTGTGAGCCTAAATATATAAAGTCCTTTTTAAAACTCAACAAGAAGAGAAAAAATCCAATTTAGAAATGAATTTGGGACCTCAACAGACGCTACACCGAAAAAGGTATGCAAATCGAAAAGAAGCCTATGAAAAGATTCTCTACCTCATTTGTCAGCAGGGGAACACAAAGGAAAACAATGAGATACTACTATGTAGAATGGCCTAAGTCCAAACTACTGATGCCACCAAATGCTGGCGAGGGTGTGGAGCCAAAGGAACGTTCATTCATCGTTGGCAGGAATACGAAACCACGCAGCCACTGTGGAAGACACTTTTGTGATTCCTGCACAACTGAACATATTCTCACCATACAATCCAGCAATTGCACTGCTTGGTATTTATCCAAAGGCGGTGATAATTTACGTCCACCCGAAACCCTGCACACGTATGTTTATAGTAGCGCTGTTCCTAACTGCCAAAATTTGGAAGCCGGTAAGATAGCCTTCACTGGATGAATGGATAAACACTAAGTATGGTATGCTAAGAGAAAAGATTATCATTCAGCAATATAAAAGAAACATACTATCAACTTAAAGGTAGATTACTAACAGAAAACACCCTGTAAAAGCTACATACTGTATGATTCCAACCATATGACATTGTGGATAAGCCAAAACTGAGAGACAGACACACTATCGATGGCTAGCCAGGGTTGAGGGGAGGAAGAGGAATGAAGAGGTATAACACAAATAATTTTTAAGGCAATGAAATTACTCCGTATACTACAGTGATGGAATCTGTCATTACACAGTTGTCTGAAACCAGACAATGTAAGGGGCACCTGGGTGGCTCAGTCAGTTCATCGACTGACTTCAGCTCAGGTCATGTCTGACATCGGCTCAGGCCAATGATCTCGCTGCTCAGGAGTCCGAGCCCTGTGTTGGGCTCTCTGCTGAGAGCTTGGAGCCTGCTTTGGATTCTGGGTCTCCCTCTCTCTCTGCAACCCTAACTCAAGCTCTCTTTCTTTCTCAAAATCTGGCCGGGAATCTTGGTTATACTGTGGGGGGAGGCATGTGTGAAGGAAGGTGATAAATATCTATACCTGCCTCGCAATTTCGCAGTGAACTTACTCTGCTCTAAAAATTAAAGGTCTTAAAAAAAAAGAAAAATTGGGGTACCAGCAAAATGTAGATAGTTAACTAAAGTCTTTTTTAAGTACCAGTAACCAACCCGAGAATGTTGATGCTCTGGGGTTTAAATTGACTTACATTTACTGTAGGCTTTTCTTCAATCATTAATGTAAAGTAATTGAAATATCTGAAAACAGATTTTCTTTTTGGTTTTATGTGTTGGTGTAATTTTAAAACATATTTTTTTAAAAGGTCTATTTATTTTTGAGAGAGAATGCAAGCAGGGGAGGGGAAGAGAGAGGGAGAGACACAGAATTTGAAGCAGGCTCCAGGCTCTGAGCCATCAGCACAGAGCCCAATGCAGGGAGGGGGTGGGGGCAAGGGGCTAGAACACATGAACCATAAGATCATGACCTGAGCCCAAGTTGGATGCTCTGCAGATTAAGCCACTGAGGCACCCCTGTGTTGGTGTACTTTTAGAGACACTGGTAGCTTTTAAAACCATTATCAATAAATAATTTTTTCCTGTACCCTAGTGGATAAAAGTGTGAGGTTATGAGAAAGAAGAAGAAACAGTGGTCATTTCTCAGAACAAAATGCCCATTTGCCTCAAGAAAAAAACTTTGTTTTAAAGGCATCTAGGTGGCTCAGTTAATTAACCTTCCAACTCTTGGTTTCTGTTCAAGTCATGATCTCAAGGTTAGTGCATTTGAGCCCCACATCAGGCTCTGTGGTGACAGCATGGAGCATGCTTGGGATTCTGCCTCTCCCTCTCTCTCTGCCCTCCCCTGTTTTCTCTCCATCTCTCTCTCTCAAAAATAAACACTGAAAAAAAAAAATTGCTTTACAGACACTCAAAAAAAATGAAGAAAAATATCTTTTTGGTCGATTGGTTAGTTTAGACTATTAAAAAAGTAAAAATTTAGGGGCGCCTGGGTGGCTCAGTTGGTTGGGCGGCCGACTTTGGCTCAGGTCATGATCTCACAGTCTGTGAATTCAAGCCCCACATCAGGCTCTGTGCTGATGGCTCGGAGCCTGGAGCCTACTTCAGATTCTGTATCTGCCTCTCTCTCTCTCTGCCTTTCCCCTGCTCACGCTCTATCTCTCAAAAATAAATAAACATTAAAAAAATTTTAAAAAGAATTTAAAAAAAATAAAAATTTAATAGAAAACACATTTTTCTCAGAGTCTCTACTTAAATTGTTTTAATTATATTCCTATTTTATAAAAACACATTTCAAAGTTTAGATTATGTACATAAAATTTTCATAAAATCTTGCAACATTTTTTGAAATGCTTATCCTTTGGAAAAAAACAAAGGAGAAAAGTTATAAAGAGAACTTTTGCATTTTTAGAAGTTTACTTCCAAGTTAGCTAAAGAAACAATTTGAGTTTAAGCCAAAAACTGGATTAAGATATATATCACAGTCTGCCACCGAATAAGATTTTCAGTGTGTAGATTTAAAAATGTGTAAAAATGTAATACCTAGTTATTGTGATGTCTGATTCTTTCTCAGTGCTTTGTAGTTTTCATTTAATGCAATCACATTGTAGGAAATTTAAATCAGGATGTGTGAAAGCAGTGATGAACACTGAATAGGCTGATCAGAAACCATGATTTTGAATATTTCCATTTTCTCTTACCAATTCCCAGTATTTCTGCTTTTCCTAAACTATGTATTAGTAAGCAACCCGTATTCCACAATTTATACTCTCTTCTATATATGTTTACTCCCTTGTATTTTTTTAAAATATTTATTTGTGTGAGAGCACATACATGTGCACAACTGGGGGAGGGGCAGAGAGAGAAAGAGAGAGGGAGACACAGAATCCTAAGCAGGCTACAGGCTCCAAGCTGTCAGCTCAGAGCCTGACATGGTCCTGGAACCCACGAATGGACAGATCATGACCTGAGCCGAAGTCAGATACTTAACTGACTGAGCCACCCAGGTGCCCCTCCCTTACTGTTTTACTCCCCTATCTGTTGTTGCCATTCTGATCACCATTATTTACGACACTTAACTATATTTCTCTAGTAACTTAATCTCTCTTCCCAAGCTTCTAATACATTTCCAATAGCCTATTTGCCATTTCCACCTGTCTTCTTTATTAACATACACAAAAATAGACTCATATTTTCTTTCTAAGGAGCTTCTCCTCGAATTTTATATCTGTGCCTCATACAAGATTTCCTAGGTTGGGAAAGGTTGTAGTCTTTCCATTGGGGATCAAAACTAGGAGCTCACGGATTGCGACAGAGCCTGTTTTCATTTGCTTATTTGTTTCATCTGTAGCCATCACAATGTTGACCCGATAGAGTATGAACAGGTAACTAACACTTCAAAGGACCCCAGCACTGGAGCAAGCCTGGGGGCAGCCACACAGCTTGTGCCTACGGCAACGTGTACAGGTTCACACACGTTTTTCCTTCTAACAGATGGCCAGAGGTCTATGCCACATGTATGGGGTCAGGGCTCAAGTGACAGCACTATGCGCTACATTGCAGTTACCACTAGTTTCCTTGGACCGGGGACTTGTGGAGTAAGTTAGCTGACCCTCGTATATGGACAGTCAGGAAATAGACACTGAGTGCAAAATCAAGGGCTCATGTCAAGGTTACAAAGATGAGTGGTACTCATAGGTACCCGAAAGGTGCAGATGATGATTTATTAGCAACAGTACCCGTGGGGCTGGGGAAGGATGTAACCTTTAGTCTGCAAATCCTGCATTCAATTACTCTGAGAAACAACCACGAGTTGTGTGCCCTATTGTAACTACCCCCTACCGAGGGTCCTGGTATAGCCCAGATATATATGGGGTTTGTTTGTTTTTAATTTTTAATTGCCTCCAGAGACATTCACTAGAATTCTAAAATTACTGCCTCGAACACACTGTCTTCTGATTTGGAAATCAATCGTTCATGGCTCCATACTGTTTACATCCTAGGGCATTTAGGGCCCTTCACAAAAGATCTCAAATGATCATTAAAATATCATTATTCAGCACTTAGAGCCCATGTTCTAGTAAAACTAAGACTTCTGTTGTTTCCCGAGAAATCCATGAGTACTTGAATATATTGGAATATTCGCCACGCTGAAATTGCATCTACTCTTCAAAGAACCTATACTTCAAACTCTTTCAGGAAGCAATTCTTTTTCTAAATGGTTATTTCTTCCTGCTTGTACTATAATAAAATGTGGTTTACACTTCACATAGTTCATGATATTTAACATATACTTGCCATACTTTAGATTGTGTGAGCAGACGGGAAATGACAGAATGCTATGTGTATTCTTCTCCGGGCTTGGCTTATTTCGAGTTACTCAAATGTTCATTGGGGTTAAGGATTTTCTTCAGTACTCCTATAGGGGCACCTGGGTGGCTCAGTCAGTTAAGCGTCAGACTGTTGGCTTCAGTTCAGGTCACCATCTCATGGTTTGTGAGTTCGAGCCCCACATCCAGCTCAGCACTAATGGTGCTGAGCCTGCTTCAGATTCTCTTTCTCTGCCCCTTCCCCACTTGTGCTCTCTCTCAAAATAAAGAAATACATAAACAAACTCACCCCTCTAATGTCTATGTGGATATTACTTTCCATAATATGGAATTCTTATATTGAATCTCCTAAATTATGTTAATTTCATGCAAATGTAAAGCAAAGTTTAATAAGGGATATACTGTAGACTATATTCCTTAGATGGTCTTAGTTTATATCTATGTACTGCAACACAATGAAGAACAAAAATCTATTTAACATGTTCAGTAACATATTCAACAAACATTTACTAATACAGTGTTCCAGGAGCTAGAATACATGCTGGAGATAATTTTATAGAATGTAGATTGGACCGTTGGTTAAATTTTCACTTTTCTACTGATTGTTTAACCGTTATATTTACACAAATTCTGTTAGAAATGTAATAAACGATGTTAGAATTGTCTTTATTTTTTTAAATATTGTTTCCTGGACCACAGCAGGGGTGGTCCTGCTGGCCTAGCACCTGGGACACAATCTCTACACTAATGAGTTTCACTATCATATGACTGCAAAATCCTTGTGGCTAAGGATCAAGTCTGTTTTTGTTTGTTTTATGTTTAGCACTAAGCAGAGACCCGTAAAAAACTGAATACATGATGTTAAATGAATGCATGTATGAATGAATGATATGAGACAGGAGAAACTTTCTGATCTCTTTCTCAAATACAGGCATGGATAAAGATAACAGTCAATGTATCCCTCCAAAGATAGAAAAGGAGAAATATTTTATTTTTATATACATACATTCTTTTTTTTATGTCTCATAATCACAAAGATCATACTGCCACAGGAACTTGTGACCGGAAGTTCATGTAATTATTACTGACTGGTATTCATGAATTTGATTCTAAGGTGACTGATCTTATTCCTGACTAAACATTCTTCATTTTTCAGAATGAAAAGTATTACTGACAAAAAAACTGACCTTAGGTTCATGTAGACTACAGAACTGTTTTCCAGTTGACAAGAAATGAGAGAGAAGGGAGTTAAAGAACACCATCAGGAAACAAACACGAATTTGAAATATGTAAAATTAGAGGTCTAGGACATACCTTAAAAGGTTTTGGCAGGGGGCGCCTGGGTGGCTGAGTCTGTTAAGTGTCTGACTTTGACTCAGGTCACGATCTCACAGTTTGTGGATTCGAAGCCTGTATCAGGCTCTACTCAGAGCCTGGACACTGGTTCAGATTCTGTGTCTCCCTCTCTCTGTCTCTCTCTGTCTCTCTCTGTCTCTCTCTGTCTCTCTCTCTCTCTCTCTCTCTCTCTCCCTCCCTCCCTCCCTTGTGCTCTTTCTCTCAAAAGTAAATAAACATTAAAAAAAAAAAAAGTAAAAACAAAAATGCTTTGGAAAAATAGAGTCGGGATAAGGAGCCCCTAAGAAGCAAGAGTGGCAGCATCTTAATAGTTCCAAGATCTCGGAAGAAGGGTCCATTATTCTATGTTGTCTACTGTGCAAATGTTTGAAAATTTCCGAATTAAAACCTTATTGAATAGTGCCGGTAAAAAAAAAAAAAAAAAAAAAGCGAGGTCTCTACACATTCCAATTTGAAGGATGTTATGGTAGGATGTTCTTAAACGTAATGTAAACCAATATGGTTTAAATGCATTGTAATCTAATCGTAAACTAATATGGTGAAGTCGTCAGGGTCACTTGGAACAAGAAAGGTAGATTAAAACAAGCACACAACAGGTGAGTAATGATGGCCGAGTGGAAAGAACTTAAGAACTTTGCTTTGATTGCCAAGGGAGGCATCTCATTTATGAGAGGGATTTGCTTCACTGTCCTCTGCAGACTTGCTGAGAGCCTGCGCACAGTGTGGGAAACCAGAAATAACACAGATTTGTCCTTCTTCTCTGGCCAGATACAAAGACAGCCACAGATGAAAGAGAGCGGCGTAGCTGCAAATTGGTATCAAAGAAAGTGGGGTCCTTGCTGGGACTAAGACAGAGGAAGCTGGAGCCTGCGAGGAAGTTAAGAACAAACTGTAAGAAATAGTTTTTCCATCAAGCTGATTCTTAACCCATAAATAGCTTTAGAAGGATCAAATCACTAGGTATCTCTCCAGGACCAAAAGAAAAAAAAAAAAAAGAATATTCTAATAATCATAATATTTATAATTTTTAAATGTTTTAGTTTTTTGAGAGTGAGAGAGACAGAGCATAAGTGGGGGAGCAGCAGAGAGAGAGGGAGACAAAGAATCCAAAGAAGGCTCCGGGCTCTGAGCTGTCAGCACAGAGCCTGACATGGGGCTTGAACTCACGAACCGTGAGATATTGCCCTGAGCCGAAGTCAGAAGCTCAACGGACTGAGCCACCCAGGTGCCCCCGTCTAAGACACAGAACTCACAATTTGCCACGTACTGATATTAGCACTTTTTGTCATTGATTTATTGAACCCATAATCTCAGTAGGCAGGCATTACTACCACCATCTAAAGATAAAACAAAGGCTAACAAAGTTTAAGAATTTGCTTAGACTATCAATAGCAGAGGTGGGATTCTGACACTGATCTATCTGGTCTCCAACAAACTGCAACAGACCTCTGTAATATAATAATTATCCTTATTCAACTCAAAATTAAAATTGGTGTTATGTTAACCTATATTTAAACGCGTTTATGTTTTTTAAATTTATATCAAATATACATTTCTAAGAGGTTGCTCACTAGGAGTCATCTCAGTTCGTACTGAACTGAGTTCGGGTATACCTTGTGACACAGGGATTTCAATACAACTTTGTCAAATAAAGGATGATGATGAGAGAAAACTTTTTCTCTCTCAGTTAAGCACAGTGAGGTTTCAACCCCAAATGCCCAAAGCATCAATCAAGTCGTCCTTCTTCAAAACGGAGACGGTATATACTATTTTAGATTCATTTATGTGAAAGAAGCAGAAGAGTCTTCAAACTGGAACTCAAAGCGCAGGAGGGAGAGAAGCGGGGACCGAGAGCCTGACCTGCAGGAGTGAGCTGATCTCATTCCCGGGCGTTTCCCTCGGAGCCTGGCCCTGGCTGGCCCTGGCTGGCCCTGGCGAGCGAGGCCGGCAGCAGTTCACTGCAGCTGTGAAAGGTTCCACTCCATCGGTCCCTCCCAAGTCCCCCTTTGCGGGCACGAAGAAGTCAGCGTGACTGAAGCACTTTGTTGTCAATTAGACAGCCGTTAGGGTCAACCACGACTGGGAGGAAGGGAAAGGGAATGATTTCCTGCAGACGAGGCCCTGCTTCCCCAGGTGAGCTGTCTGAAGACACAGGTGCACGGTTCCGCTCCGGGTTGGCCTCGCCAGCCCCTAACAGCGGGGCTGCTCATGCGTTCCAAGAGAGCCTCGGAGAGTCCGGATGGAGGCGGGTGAGCCTTGTGATGGTGCTTTTTAACTGACACATCATCTTGGGTCGGCATGCAAAGTCCTGCCTTGGCATGGAGGGGCCATGTCCTCACTCCCTGCTCTAGCGGTGACAACAAGCGTTCCTTAAAGTACAGGTTGGGTTCTCAAGGGTGGTTTTTAGAATACGGTTAGCAGCCCATAAAATCCAGGTAACATTTTTTCCCCCTGACTCATCGGTTTAGGGAAGAGATTTGAAATGTTTAAAAAAGAAGGTTGACTTAGGAAAATAATAATAGAGGTGACCGGAAACCAGAAATGATTTTCTCCCTACTTAAATGCTTGCCTAGGAGCCAATGGGGAAACAAACATTTTTGAATTTTCAGGTTTCAAAATAAACTCTTCTTGCTCATCTCCCGCTCTTGGAATCAGTCCATGGGTCACTGACTCCGCTGGGAATTGGCACGATCTAGAAGGTTTGCCCTTCAGAACAGCCTCATCTCGTACCGTGCCTTCTGTAGGAATAGCTGAATACCACATTCAAGTCCTGTCTTCAGCTTGCATACATACACTCTCCCACGCCTTAAAATAATCAGTTTGACTCTAGTATTCTTTCCTCACAGGCAAATGGCAAATATATTTTACATTCTAGAGAAGTCCATGCACTATCGTGTCACTGTCCAAGGATAATTTGTTATTGATTACGCAATCATTTTCTTATCCATGTTTTTTCTTTAAATTTTTTTAATGTTTATTTATTTTTGAGAGAGCGAGAGTGAGACAGAGCATGAGGTGGGAAGGGGCAGAGAGAGAGGGAGACACAGAATCTGAAGCAGGCTCCAGGCTCTGAGCTGTCAGCACAGAGCCTGGCGTGTGGCCCGAACTCACAAACCGTGAGATCATTATCTGAGCTGAAGTCGGATGCTTAACTGACAGAGCCCCCAAATTACACAATCATTTTCTAGATGCTCATATTTTATTCTGACTAAAATTAAGTTAGGGAGAAGTTTGCCATCCTAAAATTAAGATGGAAAATTAACCCAGTTTGTAGTACTTATTTTTATCTCAAGGCTTAATTATAAATCCAATAGGTAACCATGGTTGTATACTACGTGTTTTTTTTTTTTAATTTTTAACATTTATTTATTTTTGAGAGACAGAGAGAGAGACAGAGTGTGAGCAGGAACTGGGGGCGGGGGGGAGACACAGAATCCAAAGCAAGCTCCAGGCTCCGAACTGTTGGCACAGAACCTGACCAAGGCTCAAACCCACAGACCCTGAGATCATGACCTGAGCCGAAGTCAGATGCCCAACCGAGCCACCCAGGCGCCCCTACTTACTATGTGTTTTATGCACCTTAATTTTATTAGTAAGGAGTAATAAGCAAGAGTTTATATAACTTATATAAGTAATTTTGAATTTAAAATTAGAGATTTGGCTATTAATTTGTCGGTATATAGATGCTTCAGAAAATATTGGTCAAAAAGGGAACCTCTTGAGCAGACTGAACGCCAAATCCTTCACACACTACCTTTGGTGCATTTCTGAAGTGTTACGGAATTCTCTGTGCCTCAATGTGTAAATTTTTACACTTGGGGTATATTTCTACTTGATCGGGTATATAAGAATATTATATATATTCATATATACATGAAATATATATGAGATATATGATACATATATAAGACATGATATATGTACATTTATATGTATATATGATATATATAAACAAAGCACTTGAACCTGACTTACAGTAGTGGCACAGTGCATGTTAGCTATTACTAATATTATCACTTGTTTCCTCTACACTAAGTCAAGTCTTGTACTGCGGGTAAATTTGGAATTCACACAATACTAGTACTTAGAAATAGATGGCATTTTTTAACATCTACAGCTCTTTGAATCCTTAGTAATCTGAACCCATCTAAACAAATAACTTAGTAGATAGGAAAGCAAAAAAATAGACAAATTAACTTTCTTTTCATGATTACCATACAGAAGTAGTAAGTAAAATAATTCTAAAATTACTGTATAAATAAATCAGGGCATATTATTCCATTTAGACCAATTTAATTCACTTGAACAGAGAAAAGACAAATACAGACACATAATCATTCACTTGATTATTTTACACTGATTAAGGTACAAACATCTTCTGGGCCTTTGTCCAGGAAGGTAGGGAACACAGAAATGAACAGGACCTAGGCTGCAATGCCAAGGACTCCACAGGCAAACACGAAAGGCTGGTTTTAAAACCACCTGGGAAATGCTGGGACAGGAATGTCCATGGGCTCTTACAGGAAAACCCTACCAGGGAAGATTACAGAAGTTTCCAAGAAGAAACGGTAAATGAGCTGGGTGGGAACTGGAGAGGTGGGAAGGGTGAAGAATCAACCTGGGAACAGGGAGGCAGGTTGAAATAACGTCCCCGAGGTGAGAGCTGCAGGACTTGGTCAGAAAACAAGGAACTCCGTGTTGATAGAGGGGCCACGCCTACCTGAGGAGAGGAGAGAGGAGGCTAGGAAGGTTGGAGGGGGTCAGGTGATGCAGGGTCTGCTCCGCCACGGGAAAGGGGATCCC
>PITB01030185.1:0-17165 GCA_004024585.1 Paradoxurus hermaphroditus
GGGCTGGGGGGCTGGGGGGGGCCCGGGGGCCGGGGACGCAGCCGGGCGCGCGCTCACCTTGAAGATGTTGCGCAGCGGCATGGTGCCGTGGGAGAAGCGGTGCACGAAGAGCGTCTCCAGCAGCCGCTTGACGTAGTGGAACGAATGGCAGATGCAGGCGAGGCTGGGGGGCGGGGGGGGGCCGGCTCAGCGGGGGCGGGGCCAGCAGGCCTCCAGCCCCCGCCCCCCCCGCCCCCCCCCCCCCGCCCCACTCACTGCACCACTGTGTGCCGGCTGGACGTGAAGTCGTACTTGTGCCCGTAGATGAAGGGCACCCGGAAGTAGAAGAGCAGGTAGATGAAGAGGGGCCCCGCGTACTCGGTCAGGAAGACCTGGGGGTACGGGGAGCAGGTGAGTCACCCCGAGGCGGCCGACGGGAACGGCGGCCACGGACGGGGCTGGGGCTCACCGTCACCCAGCTGATCTGGGCCCCCAGGTCCCGGAAGTAGAGTGTGGCCGTGGTGCCCACAGGCAGCTTCTGCAGGACGTCCTCATCCTTCAGGGACTTGCCCTCTGCAGAGAGACCAGGCCGGGGCTCAGAGCTGCCCAGAGCCGTGCCCACTGCCACCCAGGAGCCTAGGGGGGCGGCCGAGCGCACAGTGTACTCACTGGGGTCCAGGCGGAGGGACTGGCGGGCAGGGTACCACTGTGGATCTGTGGGGAGAGCCGGGGTCGCAGCGCACAGCATGGCGGAGCCCAGGGACCCCGCGTCTCCGGCCCCAGGACAAGGCCTCGGAGGCCCGAGCCTCTAGGACGCAGCCGGGCGCAGCCCACGCAGAAGAGAGGTGTTCTCCTTCCGAGAGCCCGGCAGGGACATTCCTGCTGATGACCACGCAGGGACATCTGCCCCAGGCAAGCCAGGGGAAGCCTGGGCCACCCTGGAGGCATCTCCGCAGGACCCCAGAGGAGAGGTGTACAGGACGGGGCCCCACCCAGAGGCCCCTGCCCAGAGAGGGCACGGGGCTGGCACGGCCGGGCCCTGGACTTACGGGTCTTGGTGAAGAGGTTCTTGATCTCAGCGATGGTGGCATGGGGCTCCACCTGGGGGAGCAGAGGCCGCAGGAAGTCGGGGTGGGGGAGCATGACCGGGACCCCTCCTGGTGAGGGGGGATGGACGGGGGGGCCTGGGCAGCTGCTATGGGAGGGGGGAGGCTGGAGTTCAGGCCCCCCAACATACATGGCTGAAAAGCATCGCAAGGGCCCCACCGGTGTGGAGACCGTGAGAGCCTGGGAAGCTGGGCCTGCTTCCCTGCCTGTCCTCACCCCTGCCCAGCCTCCCTGAGAGTGACGGCCCTCGGTCAGGGTCAGAACTCATGGGGTGGGAGCCCCTTCCCCTGGGCCCGGCGTCTGCAGGGGGCAGCTCTCAGAACCCCCACCTTCTTCCCAGGCCCCAAAGCCCCGCAGGGTCCAGGGAGGCTGCTTCGCCTCCTCCCACCAGGGGGCCAGCTCCCGGCCACACCCAAGAGCCAGCGCTGCCCACTCTACCCCGAGCTGGCAGGGGCAGGCCCGGGGACAGCACCCCTCGTCTGCCGAGGAGCAGGTGGGGTGTCCGGACACAGGCTGGAGGGACACAAAGGGTCCAGCCCGACAGCTTCTACCTCCTCAGAACCAGGAGCGGCAGGAAGTATCAGGGGCCCAGACTCCGTGTCCTTGGCCAGGGCTGCCGGCACCACGGTCCTACCTTGTCCAGGAAGCACAGTTTCTCCCGCGTCTTCGCGTCCAGAATCTCCACCTCGAAAAAGAGAACGGCCTTTTTAGGTTTTTTGGTCGTCTTGGCGGGTGCGATCCGGGGGAGGCCGTTGAGGCCAAAGCCGAGGCCGGGGCCAGGGCTGGGGCCGGGGCCCGGGCCCTGACTGGCCTCCCGGGCCACCATGCTCATGGTCAGGTCCATGCTGCCCTGCTCTGCCCGCCGCGGCCAGCGGCCCCAGCTGCCGGCCGTCAGCCCCCACCTCGGACCTCCCCACGCGAAGCAGCCCTGGGCCGGGCCGGCGCGATCAAATTCTGCCGCGGTGCTGGAAAGGCGCCCGCGCCCGCCCTGGCACCGCCGCCTCCTGTGCAGATGTAACCCGAGTGCCCCGAGCCACGGCCCAGCTAAATATAAAACTGCCCCAGACCGAGCCCCCCGGGAGCCATGCCACGGACCTCCTGGGGGCAACCCCCGGGACGGGGTCCCCCAAAAGTGAGGCTTTTGAGTGGACACGGCCCCTAAGCAGCACCGGGGGCAGGGAGACCCTCTGCGGCAGGCGTGGAGGCACCTCCGGCCTGGCCCGGTGCAGGGCGGGGTCAGCCGCGGGAGGAGGGTGGGAGGCCGAGGGCGGCCCAAGCCGCGGGGCCCGGCTCAGGCCCGCAGAGTTCACTGGGCTTGGAGAAACCCCAGCTATTTTGAGAATCCGAGAGATAGATCATCCATTTCCCCTTCTGAGCTGTAAGAGACACCGCGGATTATTCTCCTTGTGCATCTGTGTTCCCAGGGAGGTGACAGATTCCGAAGTTATTGGTGCAGAGAGCCTCTGTCTAAGTGTGGAAAGGGTCAAGAAACGGAGAAGTCTCCAGCTAGCGTCCCCAGCCTGGCTGGGTGAGGCCTCGGCCTCCCTGACCTCCCTTCTCCACTCACTGCTCACTAGGTCCGCCCGGGCCTTGTCCAGGGCCACCTCTGGGCGGTCTTCCCACCGCGTCAGCCCAACACAGTGCCCTTGCGGAGGCCCGGAACCCCACAAAGCCCAAAGCCTGGCCACCCCCAGCCCCACCCTTCTCCCTGAGCCGCCCCAGACAGCGGCAGAGCGGTGGGCAGAGCTGGCAGGGAGACGGTCCGGGGCAGGGTGGGGTCTGGCCCACCCAGCCCAAGCAGGCCAGAGAAGGCGCCGGGAGGAGCAGCAGGCCGGGAGCTGCTGAGGCTGGAGGGAGGCCCAGCAGTGGCCAGCCGGTCCCCGAAGGCCCAGGCGCTCCCACGGGGGGCTTGGCGCAGATGCTGCTAGACGGGGGTCATGGCAGGGAGGCCTAGGTCTGACTTCAAGTCAGCCACTAGCGAGCAGGTGCTGAGGATCCTTCCCGCCCCTGGTAGCCCTCGGTCAGAGGCAGCGTGGAGACAGGAGGACTAGAAGCTCCAGGGCGGGGCCCCAGCCAGGGCTCTCTGAGGGCAAGGCCAGCCAGCCACGGCCCGGCGGACGGGTCCACCGCAGCCAGCACCCCCTAGAAGGAGAGGGCTCCCCGCCGCGTCCCCCAACAACGGCGGAAGGTGCTGGGGACTGAGTGCGGCCATGCGTGCAGTCGCCTGTGAGCAGCCCCTCACTCCTCTCAGCCTCAGCCAGGAGGCAGGTAGGAAGGCGTGGACCTCGAGGGGCTATAGGGGGTCATGAGACAATGTGAGGGAAGCACCAGCACGGGCCCTGACAGAAGTGCCCCCAAACCTGGGGCCATGAGCCTGGGCGCGAAGAGGCCCCGTGGGAAGGCCGCGGGCCTGTTTGCCCACACGTGCTACGCCCGCCCCACATCAGGTACACGAGCGGGCCCGACACCCAGAAGCCCGGGCCTCTGCTGCCTACGGGTGCGGCACGGGGGTGGGCCTGCTGTGCGCTGCCAGCCGTGTGGCCTTGGGGGCAGCTTACTGAGCCCCTCTGAGCCGCGGGTCAAACAGACGGGGCCAGAAAGGAAGCTGGTCATACCACCCAGGGTGTCTGGCCCCACCGAGGGGACTTGTGGGAGAGAGAAGGGGCACACGGGGAATGTGCCAGAAAGGGCTAGGATAGCAGGGCCGTGGGCAGGCAGAGGGCCTGTCCTGTGGCTGCAGGTATATTAATAGTTCCTGGGTCCCCGGGGGCAGTGCCCACATGCCTTCGGAGCCCGTGTGGGGCAGGAAGGTAGCACCGGGCCCACTGGGAGAGGAGGCTCCAAGTTCCTGCTGAGCCACTCAACAGCTTAAAATACAAGCAGCCCCTCTCCCGGCCGGCCAGCTGCTGGGGGAGGGCTGAAACCCTACCCCTCTCCCCCAGCCTGGGCACTGCACCAGGGTCCGGGGAGAGTCGGGGGCCCCGGCTGGCTGCCGGGAGAGGAAGCTGGATGGCAGGAGGGGTGGCCGGGCGAGGGGCACACTCCCGGCGGCCGCGCTGGGGGCCAGTCCCCAGCTGGAGGACGGGATCCTGCGCCCTCACGGAGGTAAGCCTGGCCCTCGGGGCAGCGACCTGGGGGCCAGCCCGCGGGGGCAGGGGTTGCCTCGGCCCAAGGCTGCTGCGGCTGGATCTGGGGCTGGCTCGGTCCTCTCCCATTTCTTGCCCCCAAATCCCAGGACCCGGCAGCTTCCGTGCTGAGAGGGGTCTCAGAGGCCCTGAAGGGTGAGGGGGACGTGGGACACAGGACCTCTCTGTATGAGTCTACCATTATTTCAAAATCGAACGTGAAATAAAAGTTATGCTAGGTGGCGAAAAAGGAAAGAGTTCTGCTAAGCAAAAGCGGCCCGGCACGAAGAGCCACCGTGTGTGTGTGTGACGTCCAGGATCCGCAAGTCCAGGGGCCAGGAAGACTGGGCTGCCGGGGGCTGGGGAGGGGGAGAGCTGCCTAGCGGGAACCGGGCACCTCTTAGGGGTGATGGAAATATTCTGAAACTAACAGGAGGGGGTGGTGGCAGTGGGGCCGACGGCACTGTGGATACACCGAATGCCGCCGAACTGTTCGTTTTTAATGGTTCATTTTATGCGGACTGCAGCTCAGTAAATTATTCTTAAGGGGGGACGGGCTAGGAAGCAGGCCCCGAGGACCCATCAAGAGGAAAGGCCCCAGCTCACGGGTTCCCCACCTGGCCCCCTCCCACACTGAGGGCCTAATCAGAGGCGATCACGTGCTTCCCAGTCTTCAGTCCCCCAGCTTACTCACCCACCGCACCCCTCCCCACCCCGCTGCGACCCCAGCCCCTGCTCTGTGCTGAGCATACCTCCCATGCCCCCTCCCCTCTCTCTCTCTCTCTCTCTCTCTCTGTCTCGCCTGCCCAGGCCTGATGCCAGCCTGGGGTGGGGACCCAGGGTAGGCCTACGCCAGGTCAGACGGTGCGGGCAGCTGCCAAGCACAGCCCTCAGGCAGGGCTCCTGAGCACAGAAGGGTAGGCGGCAGGCCCAGGCCCCATCCCTGGGGAGAAGACAGGCCTGGGGCAGGGAGGAGGGTCAGCCCTCCTAAGGGAGCTGGAGGCAGGTGAAGGGCTGGGAGGGGTGTTATATCCAATAGGCCTGTGGGGGGGGGGGGTCACTGCCCGAGGTCCCAGCACTGACCACAAGCCGGGGGGTGTGGCACAGCAGCCTCCGGCACAATGGACACGGAGGACAAGGACGGGGCGGACGCCCTGGCCTGGGACACAGGAGCACGGCTCTGTGATGACAGTTCCACTAGCCTGGGAGGAATTCTCACCCAGGCGCCTGAGATTCCAGGATCCCGCCAACAGCAACTCGTGGCACCACGAGGTCAGGGCAGGGGGGTGGGGGGAGGGGGCGGGACAAAGGGTGGGGCCAGAGCCCACCCTGAAAGAGGGGCAGGTGTCAGGCTGCAGCCGTCCCAGCCTGGAGGGGAACGCCCAGAGCCACTGCCAAGCAGCAGGGCCCGAGGCCTTCACGGCCTTCACAGAAACAAAGAGGCTGCGGATCAAGGCAGAAGGAGTAGGAACCAGATGCCGTTTTCTGAGCACTGTTCTGAGCCAGTGGCGCCACCGGGAACAAGGCTCCAGGGACAAGCCCCACCTGGGAGACGAGAAAAACCGGAGCAGTGGGAAAGCAGAGCAGCTTTGCACCTGTAGGAGAGGCTCAGGGCCTTTGCACATGCTGTGCCTGCTGCCTGGACCACTCTCCCCCAGACCCCGCAGGGCTCCGCCCTTCACCTCCTTGGGCCTTCAGACAAATTTTCAGTGAGGCCCTTCCTAACTTAAAATAGCAGCTCCCGGATGTCAGCTCCCAAGGACAAGCACCGCCCTGTTCTGGATCACTTCCCAGCACACAGAACTGCCGACAAGGAGCTGTGCTCTGTAAGCACCTGCCTGAGGCACCTGGGCTTGCCCAAGGCCACCGCCAGCCTCCAAGCCAAGGCCTTTCCCCGCCCCGCCCCTCGCTCCTCCTCGTCCCCACAGCCCAGGGGGCCCTGCCCACCAGCCAAACCCTGGGGCAGCGGCGGGCGGTAGCTGCTGCCTGGAGCTCCCCCTATCCTGGGCCGGGGGCTGGTTCCAGGGAAGCCTCTGTGAGACCCCCACACGTGCCGCCCGGCTCCTGGGACCCTGCGGGGCCCAGCGTTCTGGCAGGCTCTGGGGCACCACGCACCGAGGGAAAGCGCCAGTGACGAGCCGCCTCCGGCCCTGGGGAAGGCGTGCTGTCTTTCTGCACAGCGGTCCCAACAGAGGAGGGCCTCCACGCTGCCCGGTCTCCGTGGCCTGGGCCCGCAGGGGCACCACCACGGCGTGTGCTCCCCACGCAAGGAAGGCTCAAGGGCCAGCGGTGTGCACGTTCCCTAGGCTCTACGGTCAGAGAGACCTGCTTCCTGGCTGTGTGGCCCTGGACCAGTCACTCAACCTCTCTATGCCTCCCTTTTCTCATCTGTCAAGCGGGCTGCCCTCACCTGCTGTCCCACAGAATTACCGTAAGAGTAACAGCGCAATAACAGCCAGAAAAACTAGATAAACGTGCCCAGCCTACGACAGACCCTGCACGGAACAAACGCTGTTCGAGCAATCCTGGCAAAGCGGTGCTGCGGTGCGGCCGGGCCCTTTCTCCCTAAATCCTGGCCGTGCCATCAGGCGCCCGGACACAAGACACCAAGGGCAGAGAGGTGACGTGCCGATGCTCCATCCAGCTGGTGACAATGCGCCCGAAACCCTAACAATAGCAAGACATGTGTGGGTGGGAGGGGTGGCCACAGGGAGCCCCGACTGCAGTTCCGGCCCGGGCTGCGGAGGCTGCCCTGCTCTCCACCGCCCCCTTGTGGCCGTGGACTCCACTCCCACCTGCGGGAAGACCACGACCCTGGTCACGCAGAAAGCAGGACCAAGACAGGGAGTACTAGTCCGGGCTCTGCCACCTGCCAGCCCAGAGGCCTGGGAGCCGCCGCCCCGCACTCCCTCCTTCGCTCCTCCATGCACTCCTGCCTCCCCCCTCCCCGATCTCAGGCACTGCAGCGGACAAACCCGGCCCCGTGCTGTGCCTTCAGGGGACCGCACTCCACCCTGCGGGTGCTGTGGGGTGGGAGCCGGCGGGGGGGGGGGGGGGGGGGGGGGGGGGGGGGGGGGGGGGGGGGGAGATGGGGGGGTGGCAACAGTGACACGTTCTGTCACCAAGAGCTGTGGAGAAAAACAGAACTGGGTGGGGGAGTCAGGGCTGGGGAGGAAGACCATTTTCGAGAGAGCGGTCAGGGAAAGCCTGCCCGAGGAAGGGGCACCTGAGCAAAGGCCCATGGGCCATGAGGGAACAAGCACGTGCGCGAGGCAGAGGGGGCGCCAAGTACGAAGGCCCCGTGGCTGCATGTGCGTCGTGCGCTGAGGAGCAGAAGGCCCAGGTGGCCAGGACAGGGCGATCAGGGCCTCGGGGGCTGCGGGGAGGGCTCTGGCTTTGCTCCGAGTGACGCGGGCAGGTTCCCCTGGGAACTGGGAGACCAGGGCGGAGGCGACAATGGGGACGGAGCAGGGAGGTGGCCACGGAGGAGTGAAGAGTGGGGGCATTCTGGACAGGCTAAGGGCAGAGGCGCGGGATCTGCTGACGGCCTGGGGGGTCTGAGGTGTCTGTCGGACCTGAGCCCCGGTAGGAAGGAGCACAAGAGAAAAGGCGGCAGGAGGAGTGGGCACCACCTGAGCCCAGGTGTGAGAAGCCAAGTTTGCAACTGCTACACCCGCAGGAGCCGCCAGGCGGGAGCGGCACCCAGGGCCCGGGGCACCAGTGCCCAGCAGGCCTCCAAGCCGGGGGCCCGGGCCCCTCTCGAGCCTCAGTGTCTCCCCCCCCCCTTGGGCCCAGTGCTCCCCAGGCCCCTCCCACCTGTGAACAGGACTCCGTGACCTCATGGCCGGGTCCACATCCCAGGGCCCCTTGGGACAAGGGGTAGGCACAGGCCTGAAGGTCAGCTTGGATTCCAGGTCACCCTCATCACCTGGGACTTCTGTGCACCCTACAGTGGGCCCGGCCAATGGGCATGCGTTAGGAACAGCAGGCCTGGAGCCGCGGCAGCTCCCCAGACCCCCCTCCTCATCCTCCCCTTCCGACAGCCCAGCAGCCGAGAGGGCAGGAGCTCTTGGCTCCACTTCTCAGATAAGGAAGCCGTGCTCCAAAGGGTGAGGGACACTCCCGGGTCACACGGCCAACACCTGAGCCCAGATGTGCACTCGTGTGTGTTAAGAAAGGGCAGCCCCCCCGCACACACACTTCTGGGGCCGCACCCCCAGCCAGCAAGGCTCTGCAGGGACCCGGGTGTGCCCCTGTGGGGACGGCACACGGCAGCACTGCCCGCCTCCTCCAGGGGGCTCTCCGAGACCCCGCAGGGGGCTGTCTCCCAGGAAAGGGCCCTGCCACTATACGGCCTTGTGCTGGGTGGCGGGGCTGTGAGGGAGGTGTGCGTCCTGGCAGTGACATCTTCTCCTGGGCCTGGGGCACGAGAGGCCTGCTGTGGGTGCAAGCCGGGCTCAGTGCGACCTAGGACTCTCCAAAGGCCCTGACGGGTCCTTCAGCCGCTGGCCCAGGCCCTTGCGGCACCCACGAGCCCCTGCTCGGGGCACAAGTGCTGCCGCCCCCCGAGGCGGGAGGTCCGGCCGAGAGCGGCACAGCACCCAGCCGGCTCACCCACTTCACAGAGGCAGAGGCTTGGACGCGGCTGCCTGGACTCGGCGACTCAGCACTTGAAGCTCCCTTTCCCTTCCACCTTCCAGAAATATCAAAGTCACACTGCTCACGCCAGGGCGGCTGAAAAGACCTTGGGTTCGGCTGCCAGGAAGCCAGCACAAGCCGCACCTGCTCGGCCAGAAATACCTCCTTCCCCAGTGGCCTCGGCTCATGACCCCATTTCTCTGAGGCGCCCGGCGCACTTGCACCAGCCTCCCCGATGTGTCACGAGGGGGGGCAGAACATCACCAAGGCAGGGACGGGCGGGGAGACACTGCCCACCCACTCCCAGGCCCTGAACCGGCCAGTTCCCACCTCCTGCCCCTGCTGGCCAGACAGCAGGAGCCGGGGTCTGAATGCCCATGTCCCTGGGCTCTGGGACGGGGGCCAGGAGAAGCCAGAGGAGCCCCATGCACGCAACGGCATCCTGGAGAACATTCTTTGGGTGCTCACAGAGACAACCGGGGTTGGTCTCTGCAACCACACAAAACACAACCTGAAGGGGACGCCGGACCAACACGGCAGGGACTCTGGATCTCGGGCCGCAGCCCCCGTTCCTCCGTGGGCCGGCCCAGGCTGCATCTTCCGGGGCCTCCAGGGGGCGCTGTCCGACCCGGGGCCTCCAGGGGGCGCTGTCCCACCCGGGGCCTCCAGGGGGCGCTGTCCGACCCGGGGCCTCCAGGGGGCGCTGTCCCACCCTGAGCAGGGCTGCCTGGGCGTGCCACCGGGAAGTGCCTCAGCTAGAAACACCTGTCGGATGCTTACCTCGCGCCAAGAGCCGTGCTGAGACCTTCACCTGCCTAAGTCACCTAGCCTCACCGGGGTCTGTAAGCTAAGAACCGTGACCCCAGTCGCGCAGCTTGGAAAGGAGGGCGCCGTCTCCCAAGGCACATAGCCGGGAAGTGCCGCAGCCAGCGCCGACGCGCCTGCTTGGGCCCACAGCCCCGGCCCGTCACCACGACGCCACGCCACCGCCACTCTCAACGGTGGGAGGGGCCCCTGCATCTGATCATCCGGAAGGCGCCCCCTTCCCTCCTGACCCTCCGACTCCAGCACACTGGTCTTGGAAGGTCCGGACTCTGCAGAACACGTCGCTTGCGCAGGGAGTGCCCTACCGGGGAGCCTAGGGGCCGAGGCTGCTCCTCTCCAGGCCTCAGGCTCCCGTGGCCCCAGCGCCCTCAGGGTCCCAAGGAGAGAGGCCCAGCACCTCCCGATACCACACAGAGGCGCCCAGGCAGGCTCGGCAGCTTCCCGCACGGTTTCCGGTCGTGCCCCAGGGGGAGGGGCGGAGGGAGCCCCCGACACTGAGCGAGAGGCGGCGCGGCGGCGGAGGCCAGAGTCACGCCAGCCTCCCGGCCTGAGCCTTAGCGTCTCCATCTGGTCGACGGGAATGCTTGAGAGAGTAACAGGGAGGGTGCTCGGGGCACATGCGGCAGAAGCCCCGCCCGCGGTCCCGACCCCTGCCTGCTCACGCGACGCCACCCAAGAGCCCTGCACGGGGCGGCCCAGGCGGGGGACCAGGCTTCAGAAGCTCCCAGGTGACAGATGGGGGCAGCCACCTTAACCCAGGCTGCCTTCCTCAAACAGGCCCTGGCCTCCGAAGCCCGAAACCCCTCCCAGTGGGGCCTGGGCCATCCCCTGCAGGGGCGGCCCACACCTTCCTTGCCCCGCCCCCTGGGGGGGTCCGAGCCCTGAGCATCCAGCCCCCACCACTCGCACTGACCCTGTTAGGCTGGCACTGTTACCCCATTTTACAGAGAAGGAGGCTGAGGCTCGGGAACACAGGTCACCAGCCCAAGGGCGCCCGGCTACAAGCTCCAGCGGCAGGACCCCATCCGGTTTTGCTCTTCCTCCAGGGCTGTCCCTGGCCCCAGACCCTCGGGGGATGGCCCGCACCTGCACCCCTGCACCCCCTGGCCAGACCGAGGGTGGTGACCAGGTCTGGTCTCTGCATCTCTGGGCAGGAAGGTGCCATCAGGCCGCGCGGCTGGAAGAGGCAGGAGACACTGAGCCCCGCCAACAGGCCGACGGGAGCAGCGGGAGGAGCTCGGCCGGGACGACCACCGCCCCCCACCCCGCGTCCGGCACATCGGGCCAGTGCAGCGAGCAGGTTAGTGCACCCCGGAATCTCTCCCGGAGCCGCCCGCTCCGGGACCCCCACGGCCAGCCTCACACAGGGCCTCGGCGAACGCCTCCCGCTGGCTCGCCACGGGCCAGACCGGGCACGTTCTCAACACGCGTGGTCTCCGTTACTGCAGATGAGGAAGGCGAGGCCCGTGCGTTCCCTGTATAAACACTGACCGAGCACCCACTACTGCTACGCGCCAGGCGCCGTTAGAGGCTCTGGGAATCGAGCTGCGGAAAGAGAGACAGAAACCTCTGCCCGCGTGCCGCTGACCTTTCTAGCGGGGGAACAAAGCCACCAAATACAGCTGCACGTCGCATCAGAGGATGCCACGTGCCACAGGAAAAGCACAGCGGGAACAGGGGACAGGGAGTGGAAGGTGAAGGGGGGGGCAGTTTTATAGAAAATGGTCCAGAAAGGCCTCGCGGGGAGACCCGGAGACAAGCCCTGGACGCAGGGGAAGGAAAGAGCCGCTGAGAAATCTGGGGAAGCATCCAGGCAGAGAAGTGGCCTGTGCAAAGGCCCCGAGGTGCAGCATTCTTGGCGTGTTCAAGCAGCAGTGTAGAGGCCTGTGGGGCTGGGGGCGTGGACAAGAAGGGCACTGGGGGGAGGTAACAGGTTGTGCAGGGACACCTGTCACAGGTGAAGACTTTGGCCTCTATTCCTTTTTTTTTTTTTTAATGTGTACTTATTTTTGAGAGAGAGACAGAGCATGAGCAGGGGAAGGGCAGAGAGAGAGAGGGAGACACAGAATCCGAAGCAGGCTCCAGGCTCTGAGCTGTCGGCACAGAGCCCCACACGGGGCTGGAACCCATGAGCCATGAGAGCATGACCTGAGCCAGAGGTCAGGTTCCAGAAGGTGAGAGGTGAGAGCCTGGAGGATTCTGGGCAGAGCAGGGGCATGACCTGACAAGTTCTTAAAGGATCCTTGCGGGCTCCGGGGAATCAGGGCGGAGGCAGGAGCCCAGGAAGAAGCTACGGGAATAATTCTGTCAAGATAAAGATGCCTTAGACCAAAGGGTCGGGTTGGCCGACTGTGGCCCGGAAAACGATTCTGGTCCCCCGCCTGTTATACAAACTAAAACGGTCCTGACACTTTTAAATGGTAGGAAAGAAGTCAGAAGAAGCCTATTCCGCAGCACCAGGAAATTACGTGACCTTCCGACTTCGGTGTCCACAGAGCTGTATCGTAGGAATCGGGCCAAGCTCGCCGGTTAACACATCCTCTGAGGCTGCTGTCCTCACAGCCATCGAGGTGAGAAGATGTCACAGGGGCTGGACGGCCCACAAAGCCCGAAGTATTTGCCATCTGGCCCTATGACCCCCGGCCTGGGCCTGGTGACAGCAGCCCCACGGCGAGCTCCGGCTACTGAGAGACCACATAAGGCGGGTGGCGGGGGGGCGATGTGGAAACTCCAGAAAGAAGCCTTTTCTGCTGAGAAGTTCCCGTTCATTCTCTCAGGAAACGCTGACCGAGCCCGCACCTGCTGGGCCCTCGCTAGGCGCCGCGCTTGAGGAGCAGGAAGACCGTGTGTGACAGCAGCGTGCTGGGCAGCGTTTCAGGTGCTGGGAAGAGCGGTGTGCACAGCTGAGGGACGCCGTGCTCCCTGACCGGTCCCGTTCACACTCCGGGGGAACGTGGGCGAACCATCGATCACGTGACGTGAGGTTAGGATATACCAGGTGCTGTGAAAAGAGTCGGGCGGGGGCCCAGAGCACCACAGGAAGTGGGGGGCGGGGGGGGAGCCACTCTAAGGAAGTATTATTTGAGCCACAGGCAGAATGAAGCTGAAGGGAGGACCAGCCTGAGGCTCCCTGTGGGAAGTGCAAAGGCCCTGAGGCAGCAGCGAGTTTGGCAGTGCTCTCTCGAACATCCAGAGGCTGGAACAGAATGGACTTGAGGTTGAGCAGCTGAGGAGGAGGCTGGAGTGTAGGGAGGCCCAGACGAGCACTCTGGGAAGTCGCTGAGTGCCACCACCTGCTTTGGTCTTGAGAAAGGTCCCTCCCGCTGCCGGGACTGAGCACGGAAGCAGATACAGCAGTGAGTCTCAGAAACAACCCAGGCCAGAGACCTCGGTGGCGCTTGGATTAGGGCACAGAGGTGACAAGTGGCAAGAAAGACCCTCTAGTTCTTGGGTCCTCAGACACCAAGCCGCCAATTCGGGGAGGGGAGGGGTGGAGAACTATCTGTGTAAATACGAGATGTATACACACCAGTCCTAGGATGCAGCCCGACTCGAGGTGAAAACCATTCTGGGACGAGGGAGGAGAACCTAAAAGTCAGGAGGATTTCCGCAGAGGAGGGCAGGGCTTCTGGAGGTTTAACGGGCCTACCTGCGTCGTTAAAGGGGAAGGCGCACTAAGAGGGGCTCCCGCCGCTGACTGAGGGGTCCAGAAGATGCCCTGCAGCGCCGGCTGAGGACAGCGCCCGGCCCCCGGGCCCCTCTGGCCGACAGCAGAGTGAAGCGAGGGGAGAGGCGCCCGGGAGCTTGCAGGCACGTGCTCCCCGCGCCTCTCTCGCCGCGCACACGCTCCGGGGCCCGGCCGGGCGGCCGGCAACGACTGCACGTCCGCGTGCCGTCCCGACACCCCGGCGAGCCAAATGTGGCCGAAGACGCAGTCCCCGGGCCCACTCCTCAGACTGCGCCTCGAGGGGCCTGGCAGGACCACCCTCGCAGTCCGCCGATCGTGGCTCGGCCCACCCGCGGGAGCCCACCCCATCCTCGGGAGAAAACTCAGCGTTCAGGCAACTTCTGGGCCAAAAGGAGAGGGAGGATGGGGTCAGGCCAAACCCCAAAGTGCCGAGAGACGAGCAGTGACCAGCTTCACGACGGAAGGGCAGGAGCCCACGCCGACCCCGGGAAGCCAGCCACTCATGCTCAGAGCCAGAACTGCCAGCCCGAGGGGCGGCCCCGCACCCCACAAGCACGCGAGGGTCCTTCCTCCTCATCCGATTGCGATGTCTCGGGGGGCGGGGGGCCCGGCGCTGTGGCTAACTGCCTGAGCCTGCCCGCGCCTTGCCCTGCAGGCCAGCGTCTCTAACAGACGTGCGCACGGCCGTTGTCCCACTGAAGCCCCCGCCAGGGGCCGGGGCTTACAGAGAGCGAGGGCTCAAGCCCCCACACCACCGGAAGGTGCAGAGAACCGAAGCCGGAGAGGCGACGGGCGGCCAGTGCGGCCCGGGTGGGTCGAGAGGAGGCGACATTCAAGCAGAGCCCTGAATGACGGGGTCCCAGACGGGAAGGGGAGGGCCTCTCCCGGAGCACTGGTGTTTAGGGGTGGGCGGTGGGTGGACCCCCGGCCCCAGCCAGGAGATTTTGTGAGACTTTATTCTCTGGTGCAAATGATATTCCACTACATACCGTTTCGGAGTATGCGTCTCTCCCCAAGAATTCTGATACTCCCCTCAGCCCCCGCAGAGATGGATGTTCCCCCAACCCTCCCTCCCCCCACCGACCCCGCCTCGTCCTGAGTCAGACTCTTGAGGGGTTCTGGGGAACAGTCCCGCCCACAAGAGTAGGGGCTCCAGCTCTGTGACCTGCTTCCTGATGCCCCGTGATGCTCCGGTGCCAGCGGGAAACCGCCCTCGCCCTGAGGCCAGGCACTGTTCCCACGGGCCCCACCACAAAACTGGCATGGCCCCGGTCAGCGCTCCCTGGTCCCTTTAAAAAGGAAAACCAGAGTTCAGGAGGACCCGACGGTGGCACAAACCACCGGAGTGGCCTGGGGACTCTGCTTACATAAGAGCCTGGTTCGAGCAGGGACAGGGGCAGGGCCGTGCCAGCCTGCCAGTCACCGTGACCTACTGAGAGGCTCTTTATCCCGCAGAGAGCTGGGAAAGGCTCGTGGCCCGTGTCTAGTCAACCACGGGACTGGCGGGGCGGTGGCGGCGGGGAGCCCCCAACACCATCCTCGGCCAGCCGGTCACGAACAAGGAACAGCCCCTCTGCACAGTCATGCAACAAGCAGGGAACACAAGGACCTTCCCTCCGCCCCGGGGACTTAAAAATAAACCGCCCTCGTAAAGTTGAGCTTTTAGGCAAAATCGACAGAGAAGGGACGCCGTCACCCTCAGGATCAAGTCCACAGGTCTCTGGCCAGTCGGCCTCATCAGTCAACGAGGGCCACCCACAGGCCTCCCGGCCTCCCGGCCTCCTGGGAGGCTGTCCCGTCCCCTTTCCTGACGCCCTTCTCCTTTGGGGAGAGGCTGCGGCTAGTCCCACTCTTCCCGGCAAGTGACAGGTACAGAGAAACGCGCTGGGAGGAATGAAGTAATGAATAAAAGGCAGAAGGAAACAGAAGCGCGGGAGCCCGCGACGGGAGACCGCTCGGACGAGGACCAGCCGCCAGCAGCCCGCGTGGCCAGGGCCGGGCCCGGGCGCGGGGTGCGAGGGGGAGCAGGCTGACGCCGGAACAGGCTGGCCCGGGCCACGGGCCGGGCCGCGAGGTCAGGGTCAGGGTCGGGAAGGACTGGCTCAGCCCGACGCGTGAGACGCAGCTCCCGGCCGGGTCCCTGCAGCGGCCCCACACTGGCCGCTCTGCTCCCGGGAGCCTGAGCCCCAGGAGGAGACACCCGTGTTCGTCCGGGCAGTCGCCCACCCAGGAGGCGCCGGCCAGGCGCTGGGGAAGCTGCAGGGACGAGACGCGAAGAGTCCCTCCCTGCCCTCGCGGAGCTCACCGGCTGACCGCGAAGGACCCGAGCCCGCAGCGGGCCCGAAGGAGAGGAACAGGGTGCTGGGGGAGGCGCCGGGGGTCACCCTCCAGGTAAGGTGGCCCAGGAAGGCCTCTCTCTGCGGGACTTGGAAGCTGAGTTCTCATGTAAGCAGGGGCCGGGGGGAAACTGAGGAGGGCCCTTCCGGCCGAGGAAACAGGCAAATGCTCAGGGCGGGAGCGGGGCCGCGGGCGTCTAAGGAGACCAAAGACAGAAGTGTCGTGAAGGATGAGGAGCGCAGGGGACGGAGCACGGCAAGGTGCTGAGACATGGTCTGAGGGGCCGGTGCCACGTGGGAGAAGGCCCTCTGGTGCCGCGGGGCGGGGGCCACGTCCAGGAGGGGCCAGAGCGGAGCCACCGCTCAGCCGGCCTCTGAGGAGCACGCCCGCCCGCAGCGCCCGCCTGCGGGGCGGGTCACGGCAGGTCCAAAAGGAGGGTTCTGACTGTGCTTCCGCTTCGACAAGGGTCTTCCCGTAGACAGACATCATCCCGAATGCGACCTCCGACGGGCGCGACAGCGTATCAAACCCATCGCCCGCCGCGTCCTCCGCCACCTCTGGGCACGCCTGTGGCAGAGGTCCGTCCCCAGGGCTGTCAGTGAGCGCAGCCGGCGCGGCCTGCTCGCTGGCGCGGCTTCGGGCTCCCAGGAGGCCCCGTGCAGGAAGCATTTCAGAGAACCCGCGGGTGCCGCTCTCCCCCGGCCTGCGCCGCGACTTGTCCTGACTGTGTCCTCTGCGTCCTGACCGCGGGCCGGGAAGGGTGCTGGGCACCTCACACCCCCCAGTGGCCGTCCCACACAGGGGTCCTTACCCAGGCTGCATGGGCGAGAAAGCTGAGGCTCAAGCAGGGCGAGTGCCTGTCCCAAGGGCAGAGCCGGTGGCCTCCGAAGACCACGTCCTCACGACCACACACTCGTGCTTCCCTCAACGCACCACCGCCTGGGCCCACCCGGTGCAGCCCACTTCGGTCCACCGGAATCCCGGCTCTGCCACTCGCTGAGGGACGAAGGGCACGTTGCTTCGCTTTTCTGTGCCCCAGTTTCCCCGTCTGCCAAAGAGAGGGAGCGGTCCCTACCTCAGAGCCCTGTTAGCAGGACCACATGAGTTAGTTATCAGCTCAGGAGCCCTTGCAGTGAGCACCGCACTGGGAGGAAGCGCCGGCTGTCCCGGGTGTCAACACACCCCCTGCCGCCACGACTGCCACCACTAGCATCACGGGCAAGAGGGCGCTAAGACCTAGGCTGAGCCAGGCCAACCGGCCTAAGGTCTGGCCCAACCTGTCAGTGAAAGTGCAGGGGTTCCCAACCAAACCCAAGAGTTGAGTCCCTTCCCAGCACCATCCACCCCCACTCTGGGCCGTCAGGGCGTCACTTAACCTCTCCTCGGGAACCAGTTATTCTAGAGGCTCTGCATGCCCGGGTCCGCCCACCTCTCCAATCTTCCCAGCACCTCCCAACTTCGGCCCC
>PITB01030186.1:0-17178 GCA_004024585.1 Paradoxurus hermaphroditus
TGGTGATGGTGATGGTGGTGAAGATGATGTTAGTGATGAAGATGATGGTAGTGATGATGATGGTGGTGGTGATGATGTCAGTGATGTTGTCTTGCTGTGCTATCCATGTGCTTTCCCGGCACTGTGCTGAACGCCATGTATGGATTATCGTCTCATTTGCTCCTCACAGCAGACTTGGAAGGAACGTCTATCATCACCGCCTCTATTTATAGATGAAGAGGCGAAGTTGGGGGTTTTGGTAACTTGCCCCAGGCCCGTTTGACCCACTGTGGCTGAGTGCCCCTTGACCACCACACCCACTAGACCACCTCTCTGCTCTGGGTCCCGGCCTTACCCCTCAGCCCTGACAGGCGTGTGCTCGCTTTCCAGGGTACGGTGTCATGGCAGATGGGACGACCACCTACGTGAACGCGTCTGTGTGCACCGTGAACTACCAGCCCGTGAACCCGCCCATAGTCATTGACCTCCCCACACCCCGGAACTCCTGACTGCCCCTGCCGCCTCCGCCCTTCCTGCCCATGTCAGCTCCACACGCCTGGCCGAGAGCACGGACCCCCAGTCACCTTCCTTCCATGCAGACAACCTGTCTGGTCGTGGGGACCAGCCCGACAGATGGGTTGAGGCCTTGGAATGAAGACAGTCACCCCTGACTCTTCAGCCTCCGTCACCTGGAGTCAGGAGCCCGCGGTCCCTGTCTGGGGTTCTGCGCTCATGACTGCATCCCGCGTGTACATTCCTGCGTGTACCTCGTCGGAGGACCTAACAAGCCCGCGGTCCCATCCCGCTCGGGACTCGACGGCCTCTTCATCCTTGTCAGTCGGACACCCTCGTGGTTTTGGGAAGCTGCTGCTTCTGGACAGATTTTGGGAAGTTCTAGCACAAAATCTCCCTCTCACAGAGGGTCTGTGTGGCCGCAAGCCCCAGGGTGGGGGCGGGGTGGGAGGTTTCGTAGCTGGGGTGCAAACAGCCCGCCCTCTCCTCCTGGGCCGGAGAGGAGACAGGCCTGCTTCACAGCTGACGCCCTCGAGGGAGCCAGCAGGGACGTCTCAGGAATTCGGACCGCACCCGGCCAGGCCGGCGAGCCGTCTGCCTCCACGCGGGACCCTGCTTTCCTCCCGTGGACCGCGTCGCTGACTCGAACAGTGGTACTTGCTTGGAGCCTGGATCCGGGGGGTTGGTTCTACGGAAGGAGGCGTGTTAGTGCCCGGGACCGGCTGGCAGGTTCCCGAGTCACGGACGGCCCCTGGTCCCGTGCTCTGCGGGGCTCGACAGGCCGGAGGGTCTGCGGACTGAGGCGGCGCCGCCACGCGTATGTGCCCACGCGGGTGTGCGTGCACCCACCCCCGCCCCACACACACCCCCACACACACCCCCACACCCACACCCACATACACACATGTACACACCCACACCCCCCCACACACACACCCACACACCCACACACCCACACACACACACACACACACACACCCACGCCCACACACACGCGCGCGCTTCCTAATGGAGTGGACCCCGTGTTTCTCGTTACCGTCCTTGAATGGGGTTCCAGCCTCGGTGCGATTTCCCGAGCACCGTTTGGGTTCTGTTTGCCGGGCCCGCAGCTGAAGAGGGCTGAACGGTTCCAGTCCTCGTCGGGGTCAGCCTGTCCTGTTAGTGGGAGGGTGACGCGGTGGCAGAGCGGGGCCTGGGCTCCGGCAGCTCCCCGCAGGGAGACTTCTTTTTTTTCTTTCTTTTTTTTTCTAAATTAGGCCTGGGGGGTTTGGGCTGAATGTCCGAGGGAGAGAGGGAGCCAGCAGGGTCTCATTGGGGTGAGGCAAGAGAGGCAGGGTCCCCACGTGCGGGGTCCGACTCTGTCTTTATGTCCAGTTCTGATATTTTGTTCTTCATGGATATTTTTCTGAATCGATTTTGGTTTTTAAAAGACATTGGATTGAAGAGCCTCACGTTTCTCTCTCCTGCCGAGCTTTTCGGGACCCCCTGGCGCATCCGGGAAGAGGGCCTCACGCACCTCACCCCAGGCCGAGCCCCGGGAGCCAGCACCTCGCAAGCCCTTTGCAGATACAATCTCATTTCATCCTCAGGCAGTTCTGCAAGGTTAGCACTGCTGGCCCCATTTTCGAGATGAGGAGATTGAGATCAGAGAGGTGAGGTCACCTGCCTGAGGGTGCACAGCTCGAAAAGGGCAGAAGCAGGACTTGAGCCTCGGTCCCTGGCTTCAGAGCCTCTGCTTTGCTCCCACCCGTACGAGGCACTAATTTTTTAAGGGTCCGGCTCGGGACCTCTCCAGCTTGTTTCTCCTAGAGAGCTCCCGGAGCCCCGAGGTATCCTAATCTCTGAGCCCAGCACCGTGGCCTCCTGGGACACCGGACTCCTTCCCTACCCACGCAGGGCTCCCCAGGGGGTGAGGGGCACTGCTCACGAGGGGAGCCCGACAGCAGCACCGCCCTGACCGAGGCCTGCTGTGCTCTGTGGGGGGCAGGGCTTCAGGCGTCCATTTGGCCAGGCGGCTCCTGGAGCCCGAGGAGGTTTACAAGGTCTCCGGGGACGCCCCAGGTGCATGACATGTGTGTACGCGTGGGGGGCGGGGGAGAAGACCCCAGGCCCTTTCAGACACCTCTACCGAGTTTCTATGCGGACCAAGAACTATAAACTTGAAAAAAAATTTTTCCTAAGGTATCTTCAGAATATGGTGTATTTTTATGTGGAAGAGAAAAGTTATGAAGGCAGCTGTTACTTTGAAAGAAAATTCATTAAAAGTCCTTGAGGTATGAAAGATGACGACGTGCTCCTCAATCATTTTGGCATAACTCGATTGTGGCTGTAATTTTTTTTTTTGTCAAGCATGTCAGACAATAAAGTCTTTGTAAAAAGAAAGAGATGTCCCGTGGCGCCTCTTCCTGTGGCTTTGGGTGTCGTGTGGGGCACGTGGCCGAGGAGTGGCGTCCCCTCCGCCCGGTCCTGAGGCCCGGACAGGGATCGGAGGCCACAGACCTTCCACGTGGGAGCGACAGGCATCCTTGCGCTGGTTCCAGTATCCCCAGGGGCGGGCCAGTCTCAGAGGTAGTTAGCACGGGCCATTCTGTGCCTTATCGTGTTCAAGTATTTTGACAGCTTGATTCCCCAAGATGGAGTGCCTCAAGATGGTCTTAGCTCTGGGCCCTTCCCGGGAGCAGTATGTTCAACCCAGTTCTTATCAAACCAAGGGACCAGGTATGGCCCAAGAAAAGCACTAATAGACGCCAGACACAAAGCCACCTAAGCTGTAAAAGTCCTGTCATTTCCTTCCATCCATCCATGCACCCATCTGTCCATCCATCATCCATCCATCCATCTAAGCACCCATCTGTCCATCCATCCATCCATCATCCATCCAAGCACCCATATGTCCATTCATCCATCCATCATCCATCCAAGCACCCATATGTCTATCCATCCATCCATCATCCATCCATCCATCCAAGCACTCATCTGTCCATCCATCCGTCCATCCATCATCCGTCCATCCATCATCCATCCATCCATCCATCCATCATCCATCCATCCATCCATCTAAGCACCCATCTGTCCATCCATCCATCCACCATCCATCCAAGCACCCATCTGTCCATCCATCCATCCATCATCCATCCATCCATCCATCCAAGCACCCATCTGTCCATCCATCTATCATCCACCCATCCATCCATCCAAGCATTCATCTGTCCATCCATCCATCCATCATCCATCCATTCATCCATCCAAGCACCCATCTGTCCATCCATCTATCATCCACCCATCTATCCATCCAAGCATTCATCTGTCCATCCATCCATCATCCATCCATCCATCCATCATCCATCCATCCACCAACCCACCAATCCACATACCCATTCATAGATCCATCCACCCATGCCACAAACATTCCCTGAGCACTTTCCGTGGGCCTGCCTTGGACTAGGGAGGTGGCGATAGATTAAGGAGGTAGGATTCCTGAGGGATGGATGTGAGAGTGAGATGTAGGCTGCCGGTCATGGAAGGGACAATGGGAGCTGGAGGGTTTGAGGCGGAACCTGAGTTCGGTTTGGGACTGGAGCCAGAAGTGCCCTTGGGATATACAGGGGGAGGAGTTCAGGGCTGGAGGGATAAATGGACCTAGATGGGGAGGAGCCTGTCTGGAGAGCTACATTTGTGGGTCATAACCAAAGCCATGGGTGTGGAAGAGACCTCCCAGCGGGGTGTGGGGAGGGCAGGAGGAGCAGGCTGGGGCAGACGATGGGTGTCAGCTTCTCCATGACCCTTTCCTGTCCTCAGACTATCCCACTTGTAAATGCCTCTCCACCAGGGCCTCAAAGGTGCCTACAACAACCCGTCCTGGCCTTGGCTCCCCATCAGTGGGCAACGAGGAGGAGCTACTTGACTTGAGGCAGTCTTGGCTGCTGTTCTTGGCCAATGCGAGCCCAAGTAGTGCTCCCGGGCAGGAGGCAGGGACCCCCTGTGGCAGCTGCTGCCTCTCGTAGGCCCTGCTATAGCACACGGGTCCCCGTACCCTGCTGAGCCTCCAGATGCAGCCGCTGCTGAGCCATGTGCTCCTGCTGCCCTCAGTGTAGACGGGTGCTGATTTGTCCAGGCTTTGGACTCGCGGTGGAGTGGGTCTCACAGCAAAGGTGCCAGGGCACCTAGTGCCTCAGCTCTTGGTGGTTCAGGGCTCGGGGCTCACACGCACTCAGCGCCATCTTTGCCCATACAGGATGGGGTCTCAGTGGGCAAATCCAGCATGCTGTCTCCCCTCCCTAAGTTCACTCTCCGGGAGAGACCCCTGCCCCAGCCCCTGAATAAATTAGTGGAGGCGCCAAGCTCCGTAGACCAGGGCTTCATCTAGTGCTCTCCCCTAATGCCACCCACAGCTGGCCCCCGGGCCCAAGCCTGCCTGGGGGCCCTCAGCCCTACCCTCCCATTGAAGGCACAGACCTTGAAGATCTCCAAGATGTGCGAGTCAGGCTCTGGCGTCTGAGGCTCGCGGTGTACTTTGGAAGCCTCGTCTGATCTCAGAAAAGAAGCAGAACCCTTCAGGTCTTACATGCTTGGGGCTCAGAGCCGCCGAGGGGATAGGCTTGGGGGCCCTGAGGAAGAGCAAGCCCAGCGTATGGGGGGGCAGGGAAGATTGTTCTGGAGGAAGGAGCCCGATTGGGCCCTGAACAATAGAATATGATTTTCCCATTAAAAAAAGATTTTTATCTTGAAAGGAGTTTTGGATTTGCAGAAGAGTCGTAAGGTGGTACAGACGGTTCCTCTCTGCCCTTCGCCCAGTGTGAACATCTCGTGTAACTGGGGCACATATACCAGAACTGAGGAATGAACACTGATACAACACTATTAAACTATAATCTTTATTTGGATTTTGACAGTTTCTGATTAACGTCCTTTCTCTGTTCCGGAATCCAGTCTTCACGACCATGTCGCATCTAGTTGTCATGTCTCCTTAGGGACAGTCTCTCAGCCTATTCTCACTTTGCCAGACCTCGAAGGTTTTGAATACTGGCTGAATGCTCTGTGGAATGTCCGTCAAGCTGGGGTTGTCGGATGTTTTCCCGTGATTGGTCTGGAGTTACGTATTACAAAAATTCAACAGAGCTGATGAGTCTTCAAGGTATCATCTCTGGGGTAACAGACATGGCTATGACTTATCACTGCCGATGTGAATCTCGAGCACACAGCGGAGGGGATGTCTGCTGGGTTTCTCCACCAGAAAGAGGCTAGTCTTCCTTTTCCATCCTCTGTGAGCAACTGAGGCGCTAGTCCGGCTCATGGTCAAGGAGAGGCGAATCAAGCTCCCCCTTCTAGAGGGAGGAGCAGCAAAGAATTTGAGGACATAGTGGAAAAGCACCACGTTAATTAATGAATATTTGGGGGAGGTACTTTCGGGCTGTGCAAATGTCCTATTTCTCCTTAAAATTTTGCCTGCTCATTTTAGCGTCACCTTTGGAGGGAGCTCATCGGGAACAATGATTACTGACCGAGGTGTTCTCATGATGATTTTTCTAGTTCTTTCCTAAGACATTTATTACTTGGGATTGTTCCGTAAGAAAGATTTGTCTCTTCTCTGCCGTTCATTTATTTTCTATCAGCACAAGCTCATGGTTATTTATTTTATCCACTGGGTTAAAATCCGGTACTAGCGTTATTTATTTTGTTTCTCAAATTGCTTTAATTTTGTCCACTGGGAGCTCTTTCAAGTCGGCTCCTGTGTTCTTTTGACATGTTCCTATCTTTCGTTTGTTTGACTTCCTTGATTTCAACAAGAGGCTCCAAGCCCATCTTGCGTTTTCCTTGCCCCTGCTGTAGAATCAGCCATTTCTCCAGAGAGTTCTAACTCCTTTTATTTAGAAACTAAGATCTCGGTGGTAGATGTGCTAGCTGCTACTGGGAAATTTCTACTTCTAGGTCCTCACGGTGGACAGAGTGAAGAAATACGTGTAATATACCAACCCATCTATACGCTGCTTTATCTCTATCTATATCTCCATCCATCCATCCACCTACTCACCTATTATCTATTTATCTTAAAATAAGCATTAGTTCATACTGACACAGCAATGCAGAAAGCACCAATGCATAATTTATTCTTGCCTTTCTGCCTTGTTTATTTGTAACTTCTTCCTCTGACAAGGAGAAGCCCAGCTCCCACGTCTGCAATCGTGTGTGTGTTCAATCCTAGTATACCCACAGAGCAGTTTCAGAACGGTTGATCTGCAGCCCCGTGAGAAACATAGTGACACAGCACAGTGTTCCCATACAATCCTTTTCGTCTTCAGTTTGACAGTCCAGACTCTGTTTTCCAAGGTTAAATTGATCAGGTCCTTTCTCCCAACCCAGTTCGGGGAGGCGACGTCATTCGCTGGCGGTGCCATTAGATTCCGTTGTCGCAGTCTGCATTATATCCCGAGATTTCCGGACGTCCTGGTGGACTGTCTTAAATGTGCATACCGTCAAGTCACTCTTTGTCGTGTGTGGTTCTGAGGGTTTTCAGAAATGCAGGGTCAGGTGTCTGCCACCCCAGGACCATAGGGAACAGTTCCATCGCTCAGAAAATTCCCCTTGTTGGACCCCTTTTGAATCATACTGCCAAAATGGCCGTCTGTGTCTGTAATCCCACGGGCAACGAAGGGGTGTTCTTGTTGGTCCACATCCTCAAGTGACTCTGGCGTTGTTCATTTAAAACATTTTGGCCATTTGAGTGGGCGCGTCTTGTATTTCATCGTGGTTTCAGTTTCCGTTTCCCTAATGACTACCGATGTTGAGTATCGTTTTATACGCTTATTTGCCATTCAGATATATTCTTTTGTTCAGATTTTTTTTGTCCTCTTCCTTAAAACTGGGTTTTGGGGTTTTTTTCTGTTTGTTTTCAATGTTCTCTGTACTCTGGATACAAGTCCTTAATTGAATATGCGATTGGCAAATCTTTTCTTCTAGTCTGTGGGTTGTCTTTTCATTATCTGAGCAGTTCCTCAGAGCGAAAGTTTCTAATAGTGATGAATTCCAATTTACCAGTATTTTCTCGTAGGGGTTATGTTTAAACACCCAGTGCCAGACCCAAGGTCATGCAGATTTTCCCTGACGTTTTCCCGTAGAAGGCATATCGGTTTTTGTTTTACTTTCAGGTCCAGGATGCATTTTAAGTTAATTTGGGTGTAAGGTGTGAGGTTTGCATGAGTTTCATGTTTTTACATGTGGCTGTTCTTGCTCCCACATTGAATTGCCTCTGTGCAGTGGTCAAAAAATCAGTTGAGTGTATTTGTCTGGGCATACTTCGGGGCTCTCTATTTGGTTCCACTGATTGATATGTCTGTCCTGTTGCCGATATCTTATACTCTCTTGATGACTGTAACTTTATAAGTAAATCTTGAAATTGGATCGTGTAGGTTGTCCAATTTTTGTTCTTCTTTTTCAGAATTGTTTTAGGCTATTCTGGTTCCTTTGCCTTTCCATATACTTTTTTTTTTTTAGAGAGAGAGAGGCTGCAAATGAGTGAGGGGCAGAGAGGAAGAGAGAGAGAATCCCATGAGGGGCAGAGAGAGATGGGGGAGAGAAGGGGGAGGGAGAGAGAGAAAGAGGATCCCGCAGAGCCCGAAGTGGGGCTCAAGCTCATCTAAAGTGGGGCTTGAACTCATGAACTGCGAGATAGTGACCTGAGCCACAGCTGGATGCTTAACCAACTGAACCCCCCAGGTGCCCTTCCATATACATTTTTGAATGAACTTGTTGACATATAAAATAGATCTTGTGGAGATTTTGATTGAGATTATATGGAATTCATGATTAAATTGGTGAGCCTCATAATTCATGAAAAACATTGTTCTCTCCATTTTTTTTATATTTATCTATTTTTGAGAGACAGAGTGAGACACAGCATGAGCGGAGGAGGGGCAGAGAGAGGAGGAGACAAAGGCTTTGAAGCAGGCTCCAGGCTCTGAGCAAACATTCAGCACAGAGCCTGATGTGGGGCTGGAACCCACGAACCGTGAGAGCGTGACCTGAGCCAAAGTCGGATGCTTAATCGACTGAGCCACCCAGGGGCCCTATCTCTCCATTTGTTTAGATCTTTGATTTCTTTTATCCATGTTCTGCAGATTTTATCATACAGATCCTTTACACATTTTGTGAGATTTATATCTAAGTACTTCATTGGGGGAATATTATAAATAGCTCTGCTTTTAAAGTTTCAATTGCCAGCTGTTCACTGTGGGTACGTAGGCATACGATGAAATTTTGCAAATAACTTTGCAATTCACTTAGCTTGGTTAGCCTTTTTGGTGGGTTCTCTGGAATTTCCTATTAGACAATCATGTCATCTGCAAATAGAGACAGTTGTATTTCTTCCTTTCCATTTCTCTTTTCCTTTTTAGTTTTTCTTGCTTTAGTGCATTGGCTAGGACTTTCCGCATGATGTCGAATAAGGGATGAGAGAGGACATCCTTGCCTTGGTCCCGATCTTCGAGGAGGACATCCAATCTCTCCCCATTCACTACAGTGTTAGCTGTCGTTTTTTGTACATGTCTTCTACTCAGTTAAAGAAAGCCCCTTGTGCTCTAGTTTGCTAAGAGTTTTTCTTAGGAATCAATGCTGAATTTTGTTAAAGGCTTTGTCTGCATCATCCGAGATGATCCTGTTTGGTATGATGGGTCTAAGCGTGGATCTCTTTGAGAGTTTATCCTCTCGAGGGTTCACTGAACTTCCTGGATACATAGATTCATATTTGTCTTTCAATTTGGGAAGTTTTTGGCTATTGTTTCTCCAACTATCCTTTCCGACACCCCCTTTCTCCTCTCCTTCTGGGATTCCGATTGCGTTTATGTCACTGTGCCTGACGACACTCCACAGGTCTCTGAGGCTCTGTTCATTTTTCTTCTTTCTGTTCTTCAAAGTGGATGATTTCAATTTCTGTATCTTCGAGTTTTCTGACTATTTCTTTTGCATGCTCAAATCTTCCGTTAAACTCCTCTAGTGAATTAAAAAAATTTTTTTCAATGTTTATTTAATTTTGAGAGAGAGACAGAGCACGGACAGGGGAGGGGGCAGAGAGAGAGGGAGACACAGAATCCGAAGCAGGCTCCAGGCTTGGAGCTGTCAGCACAGAGCCCGACACAGAGCTCGAACTCATAAACCACAAGATCGTGACCTGAGCTGAAGGCAGATGCCTAACCGACTGAGCCCCCCAGGCACCCCCGTTTAGTGAATTTTTACTATGTGTTATAGTTTTCAAACTCCAGAATTTCTATTTGGTTATTTTAAATACTTTAAATCTCTTTATTTAATACTTTTAATATTTTCAATCTGGTGAGATGTTATTCTCATGACATGGGTTCCTTTAGCTATCTGAACACATTTGAAATAGCCAGCGTAAAGCTTTTGTCTACTAAATCCAACATCTAGGCTTCCTCGGGGCCAGGATTACTTTTGCCTCCTGCGTATGGGCTGTGCTTTCTTATTTCTTTTTATGTCTTGTAATTTGTGGTTGAACACTGGACATTTTAAATAGCAGAGTGTGGCAGCTTTGGAAATTAGAGTCTAGCCCCCTCCAAAGGTTTGTTACTGTTGCTTGTGGTAGTTGTTGTTTGCTTAGTTACGTTTCTGAACTAATTCTGTAGCGTCTATATTCTCTGTTCCCGTGTGGCCGCTGACGTCTCTTCTCAGTTAGCTTAGCGGTCAGCTAACGCCTGGACAGAGATTCCCTTACACACGTGGAAACAATGACTCTCCCAGGCTTTGGGGGTGAGCTCTGCATGTATGTGGAGTCACGTCTTCAATACTCAGCCGGGGAGCTGAAGATTCTGCCTCAGCTTTTATTTCCTGCTAGTTGCAGGGCCTTCAGGTCACTCAAAGGTGAGAACTTAGGTCCTTTTCATATCTTTGCTGAGCACGTGCACATCCCCGGACACGCGCCAGCCCCTATGCGCACACACGGCCTTCTAGATGCCCAGGAAAATCTCGGGAACGTCTCAAAGTCTCTATGAACATCTTATCCCCCAACTCTTCCTTTTTAGGTTTCTTAAATTGGTTGGCCCAACCGTTATCCACGACCTCAAGCAGCCACGAAGCTAAAATACTTGCTCGTAATTGTTTTTGACAAATGTGCCCTCTGTACTCCAGGGAAAAGATTTTTTTTGTGCCTGAGCAATCTCTGAGCCAGTTCGAATACAGACAGTCTTGCAGATGGGGTCTTCCGGGGACTCACTGGGCAACTCAACCATGCCGGCTCTTTGGGAGCGAGGCTTTCTGCCGCTGGGCACTGAGAGCGCAGGCTGTTTTTTTTCTAAGCTGTCATGGAGTTGGAGAATGGCCGATCAGACTAGAACAAGTTAAAACATCACAAACCGGGGCGCCTGGGTGGCTCAGTCGGTTAAGCGGCCGACTTCAGCTCAGGTCATGATCTCACAGTCTGTGAGTTCGGGCCCCGCGTTGGGCTCTGTGCTGGTGGCTCAGAGCCTGGAGCCTGCTTCAGATTCTGTGTCTCCCTCTCTCTCTGCCCTTCCCCTGCTCATACTCTGTCTCTATGTCTCTCAAAAATAAAAAAGAAATAAATGTAAAAAACAAAACAAAACAAAACAAAAAACATCACAAACCTTGCTCTTTCCTTTTTCTTCTAAAATTCGGCTGCTTTTCTTGAATAAATGCTCCTTGGGTCCCTGAATATATATCTGGTTAATTTCCAGAAATTTTGAAAAATTCGATTCTGACACTTTTGGCCCCTCCTGCTTCCGAAGTACTGCGAGCTTAGCATGTATCTCTGCCTCTCCCCCAGGAACAGGCCTTTTATTGCCATGTTCTGTGCCCTCACCTGCGCTGGGTTCCAAGTCGTGCCCTCGGGCTGCGGCTTTGTCTTCCTTCTAGATATTACCATTCCTGCTCCCTCTGAGCCACGGGAGGCGGGTTCCGGCAGGGTTTCCGCAGCGGTTGCTGCTCTCTCCTCCCAGCCAGCGTCACTGGGGACACAGCGGGGAAGAGGCGTTCTCTGGATTCTCCCTGACTTCTGCGAGCTCGTGGTGGGGTTCCCGAAGGGACGCAGACACCCCCGGGCCCGCAGCCCCCAGGGCGTTCACATCCTCAGGCTCGCCTGTAGCAATCTGCTAAAATTTTCCAGCTGAATCCTCTTACTGGCTTGTATGGTGTTCGGTGGTGACAATTCCACGGAAGCAAATGTTTGGGCCCCGCCGCTCCCTGCAGACACCTACCCTGCCCCCGCGACATTTCGGCGGGTTGCCTGCGGTGCACTTCAATTCAGGAGGACTGAAGAAAACCCATTAGTTTGCCTTCGTCCCGTCACACAGGTGGGGGCGAGGCTCCTTCCAGCCCTCCGTCTCTAAGAAGCCGAGAACAGCAGGTGTTTCTCGAGCCCCTGCCATGTCACGCTTGCTAACAAACAGCTGGCCGGCCAAAGAGAGTCAGGTGGCCGAGTGTGGATTCGGGGAGCGGGGTACTGGACGTCACCTCTTCAGAGACAGGAACTTCCAGATCAAATGCAAGGGGCACAGACACATGACGGGGTGACGAATGGGGCCGTGGAGAGATGGGGACTTGACCCTTTTAACATGATGGGATTCGGAGGGGATATTGCACTCAGCCGGGTGGGGATCGGGGAAGGCTGCCCGGAGCTGAAGACACCTGAGCGGGGATGCAGGGCCCGGGAAAGAGGAGGAAGGGACGGCAGTCCCGTCTGGGACTTACCCACCTTTAGGTAACGGTCCAGGCCTCTGAGCCTCCTGGCTTTGACTCTGAGGGCTCTGGGGCACACCCCTCCCTCAGCCCCTTGCTGAAACCCTGTCCCGAGGTCCAGCTCTAGGCTCTGCGCTGAGGCCTGGGGCTCTTTAGGCTCCCGTAGACCAAGGGCTTCCCCCGCCAGAGCCCTAGGCCGCCTCTCTTTGGGTTGCTTGTGACCCCGTGTCTCGGGAGCCCTAGGGGCCAGGCACAGGGTGAGCTGGCTGGCTGGCTGGCCCCACGGATGGATGGTTCCAGAGGAAGGCAGATAGAGAAACAGAGGCTCGTTCCAGAGGGGTGAGGTGCACAGAGGCCAGGGGATGGGCTGGGGGAGGCTGGACACCCCGCCCCTGCGTCCAGCGCTGCTCCCCTGACTCCGGCATCGGGAAAGCGGCTGGCCGACCTCTCCTGGGGTTGCGGGAGGAGGTGGCCGATAGCGCGCTCACCTGCACCCCTCGGCTTGGGAGCTCCGCGAACTCCCCAGGAAACCCCGCCGCTGAGCCGAGCCCACGGACAACCCACACTGGCTCGAGGAGGAGAGGACGTGTGGGCACTTCCTGGTGCCAAGCTACGGGCTAGAGCTTTCCGCGCTTGGCCCTCCCCACGTCCTCCGAGTTGGGACTGATCACTCGCTTAAAAGCGTGGAAACTGAGGCTCGGAGGGGGTAAGCGACTCGGCCGGGTTTCCTGCTAGAGCTGGAATTCGAACCCAGTCTCGCCAACAGCAAAGCTGCCCTGAGAAGGCTGCCCGTGGGCGCGCGGGGCCTTGGCCAGCCGGGGCCGCACGCGGAGTCCTGTTTTGTGTCAGGATGAGCCCTTTGCCTCTTGAAGCCCCGTCTTGACCTGGAGGCTGCCCAAACCCCTCGATGACAGACCCACGGGCCGCCGGACAGCGTGAGACCAAACGTCCAACTCGGCCTCGGGAGGTCAGGAAGGCTTCCCGCAAGAGGAGGCTCGTCCTGAAGGCCGAGTTGGCGCTTGCTGCGGAGCAGGCAGGAGAAACGGAGGTGCGGAGGGGGCGAGCCGCCGGGGGGAGGCTGCGGCCGGGGACACAGGCGGGGCCTCGGACGACAGGCCAGGGGCACGCGGGAAGGGTGTCCACCCGCCCGTCACTCCTAGGCAGAGCTGCTGGGGCCAGGGCCATCCCTGTGACATGACACCCACTTGGGGTCAGCAGAGGCCGTGGCCCTCTCTCCCTGCTCCCTGCACTCAGGCTGCCCGAGCGCCCCTTCCCCCTGCAGCAGGCGCCTTCCTCCCCGAGATTCCTCTGGGCCCCCAGGGTCTCTGGGATCTTGGGGCCCCCAGCCCTACCCTGGCCAGAGCCCCCGGAGCCTCATCCTCGACGCCCGCTTGCCAGGCTGGGGAAGTCTCACTCCCCAGGGCCAACCCACCGCTGCCCTCGCCTCCCACGGGGCTTCCCTGCCTCTCTCAGCACGGGCCTCAGTGTTGCCATCTCTCCAATGGGGGTGGGACTCCATCTTGCCGGGTAGGGTGGCCAGGGGGTCAGAGTCCCCACGGGACAGTCAGCTCCGGCCCCTGCTTCCTGAGAACTGGGCGGAGACGGCAGGAGTGGGGAGGAGAATCCAAGGCCGCGGGCCAGGCCCCTGCGGAGCCGCCCTCCTGGTGGCTGGGGCCGCGCTCAGGGGGAGACGGCGTCCTGTGCGTGTGTCCTCAGGCCCCATCTCGGCGAGGTCCTCAGGCCCCGCGGTCCGGCTGAAAGCGGATTTCCACACCTCGACCGGCACCGGCGCAGGTCGATCAGAGAAAAATCAAGTGCAGTGAAAGCCGGGCGAGGATTCCCCACCTCCGAGTCCACCCTGGGGGTCCGGGGCCGCCCGAGGCCGGGCCGGAGCGGAGCCCAGCTGTCCCCAAGGGGAGCGTCTGGCAGAGGGGGGCCTTGTTCGGGCTCTGGGCTGGCGCGGAGGCCTCCGCGAGCCCCTCCCCTCAGCCTGGGGGTCCCGTCCGAGCTGAGGCTGGGACCCGGCACACGGGGAGACCAAGGTGTCCGCGAAGCATCTTCACGGAAAGAGAGGGCCCGGGGTGGGCGCCGCTCTTCTCCCCGCACCTGGCTGGCTTCCGGCAGGGAGGCCGAAGCCCCCCGCCCCCGGAATTCTGCGCGATTTGGGCTGCGGCCTCGGTGGCCCCCCACGCAGGGGTGGGGAGGGGTCTTGGACCAGAGGCTTTGGCGCTGCCTCTCCTCTGGAGCCAGCCGGGGTGGGGTGACAGTGGGGGCTCCTGGCTCCCGCCCCTCCCTGATGGCCAGTGGCCACACAACTCTGGGCGCAGCTATCCTGCCTGCCTCCTCCCAGTTCCTTCCGGAACCTTCCAGAAGGCCGAAAACTCTGTCTCTCTTCCATTTGCTTCACAAAAGGTGGTAAGGGTTGCAGAGATTGGAAAGTTCTGGAAAGTTCTCCTAGCTCCTCAGACCCATCGCGTCCTAGCAAGGGTCCCTCCCCACACGGTCACCGGTGGGTGCTGCCAGCTGGGCAGGGCCCTGGAAGGCTGACAGGGACGAGGCCTCAGGCGTGGGCTATTCCACCGGGAAGCCGGGCTGGTGCCCGTGTCTCTGGGGACAGAGTGACGGCCACATGGGCAAGCCCGGCAGAGACCAACCAGCAGGCTCTCGGGAGGGAACCCTCCAGAAATCTAAGTATTTTATCATCGGTGGTTCTTCTGAAGCCTTAAGAATCATTCCTGCAAAGACTAACATTTTATTTGCTCCAACCGAGTGAAGGGTCCCGTGGCTCCGTGGGGCGGCCCGAGGCCACCGCGGAGCCGAGGCTGTGGCTGTAGCTGCGGGGCAGCCAGGAGCCTGAACCGCCGGGAAAGACACGGGGCTGAGTGTGTTTCTGGAGACCCCCCCTCCCCCCGATTCTGCGATTGCATCAGTCTCAGGGACAGGCCCCGGGGGCCCCCGCCGGCCCAGGCTGCGGGCGCCGCGGCGGCCGCCTACTGCAGGAAGGCCCGCAGGAAGTCGTTGTAGGAGATTCTGGAAGACAGCGTCTTGTCATAGTACTCCAGGATGTGGAAGAACTCCTCCTCGGAGACGTTGATGCCGTACTGTCTCAGGACCTGCCGGGCAGGAGAGCCCCCGCCCGCGTCGGTCACGCTCGGGGAGACGGGCCGCCGCCGGCAAGGGGCCAGGACGCCCGCCTCTCCTCCGCTGAGCCGGAAAGCCCCGCCTCCAAAGCCGCCCCAAGCAGCCCTCTCCCTCTCCCCCGACCTCCCTCCTTCCCTCCCGCCTCCTCTCTCCCCTGCCCTCGCCCTCCGAGGGCCAGAGCGTGCACCGCGGGTGTGAAAATGGAAGACTTCCCGTCCAGCGGAAGGTGCTGGCGGTCCCCACCAGCCCTCCCAGGACGGGAGGTTAAGAACCGTCGCCTCCCCGCGGGGTAGCGAGGCTGGTCGATGCGTTTGGACAAGGTGTGGACAGAGAGCAGGGAGGCCTGGAAGGGGGAGCCGGCCCCCCGGGGCCTTGGCTAGGGGTTGGGGAGGCGGGCAGGGCAGCAGGTGCAGGAGGCGGGGCCTGGTGGATCCCAGGGTACCACGGCCCTCGGCCCGGCCAGCTGCCCACCCGACAGCAGCGGCCCCTTCCTCCTCAGTGAGCAGACCGCTGAGCTCCTTCCAGCTGGAAGGCAACACTTCGCAGCCTCTTTTCGAGCTAGGTACGTTCTGGCCGGTGAAAACTATGAGAACGTGATGTGGGACTTCTGGGAAGCCTCCTCTAAGGAAAAGGCGCCTGCCCCTTCTCCTCTCCTCCTTTTCTCTCCTGCCGGGAATACGGAAGCGATGCTGGAGCCCCAGCAGCCACCACAGACCGCGAGGCGACCTCGTGGAAGGAAGCCCGGTGCTGAGGATGGCAGAGCAAGAACTGACGTCCCCAGTGACTGTCGGCACCAGGCTAGCTCTGGCTTCCTACCCCGTGACTTGTTTTCTGTGAGAGGGAAGCAGACTTCCAGTGTGTTTCAGTGGCCGGGTCACCCCCCCCCCGTCCCCCCGTCACGTGTAGTGGCGGCAGAGCCTAATAGACGGGTTCCCTCGTCAGTCAAAAGCGAAGACTAAGTTATAACTTACTTTCCTCTCTATGCTTTGTGTTGTAATTTGTTTCTAAGAGGGGACTAGAACGTGGGGCTGGAAGATCCCAGGGTTCCTCCGGGCCGGGGCGGCGGGCGACGGGCCCCACCCGCTTCCTTCCTCTCTTTGCTGGAGACTGAGGACAGCCCCGGGGCTGAGGGGTGACCCGAGCCCAAAGCGAAGACAGGCGGTGGGAGCCGGACTGCCACTGGGGGGCCCCGGAGGGCAGGTGTCCCCGGGGGCAGCTGCGGGGACGGGCCCTCCTTCTCCCTGCAGCCCTGTCGGCCCACCCACCGCTGCTCATCCTCCCGACTTAAAAGAAGAGGGTTTTACTTAAAAAAACCCTTTTCTTCAGCTGAAGCGGAGATGAATCTCAGGGGTCATTTTCTCGTAAGCGCACTTTGAGGTCATAACCCTTTTCGTCTGACGTTGTGACTGTTTTCTTCTGACCGTAATACGCGATTTTGAGTCTAATGTTTGGACCTCAATGATTTGCTGGACCGTATTTGTCCCGGCCTTGCTGGCCGGGCGGGGACGGAGGAAGGGGTGGGGAGCGGGGCCCAGGGTCTGCTAAGTCGAAGAGTTCTTCGTTGTTCCCAAAGTGGGGTTCTGACTCGCCCTGGGGGGTGGCCCGTGTCTTTGGTCTGGGAGGAACGCGCCCGAGGTCCTGCAGGGCACAGCAAACGCGGGGCTCTGGAGTGGCCGCCGCGGGCCTGCGGTCACCGGCCCGCCCACGGCCGGGGCGCCCTGCGGACCTTGTGTCCCCGGGGTGCTGCGCGTTCTCGGGGGCGCGTCGAAGCCACCAGAGCTCACTGCAGAGGAGCGGGGCCGGGCTGGCTGCCGTGGGGAGGTGGCCGGCACCACACGGGGGGGGGGG
>PITB01030187.1:0-17118 GCA_004024585.1 Paradoxurus hermaphroditus
TGATGTGGGGCTCAAACTCATGAACCTTGAGATCATGACCTAAGCTAAAATCAAGAGCTGGACACTTAACCACCTGAGCCACAGAGGTGCCCCTTTTCTTTGTCTTTAAAATGAATTTTCATGTGAGTAGCATTTTGGAATTATAGTTACGAGAAAAGTGGCAGATACAGACTGGGCTTTGATTTATGTCTGCCATGAACCACCTGTATGTCTGTAAAAATTATTACTATCCCTGTTCATCAGTTTTCTCATCTGAAAAGATGACATTCTATAGAATTTGTATGAGTATTGTATGAGTTAATTCATGTTAAACATTTAAAACAGTACCTCTTGGGGCGTCTGGGTGGCTCAGTTGGTTAAGAGCCAACTTCAGTTCAGGTCATGATCTCACGGTCTGTGAGTTCGAGCCCCGCATGGGGCTCTGTGCTGGCGGCTCAGAGCCTGGAGCCTACTTCAGATTCTGTGTCTCCTTCTCTCTTGGCCCTTCCACTGCTCATACTCTGTCTCTATGTCTCTCAAAAATAAATAAACGTTAAAAAAAGTTAAAAAAATAAAAAATTAAACAGTATCTCTTCTACAATAAATGTCTAATAAACAATAGCAATTAATTATAACCAGCAAGTATTAAAGACAATAATGCCACACTGTATTTCTGAAAGAGTTGAAACAGGTATTCTACTATATTGTTTGCCAGTTTCAAAATTTAAAATGTAGGTAATCTTTAAATTAGCTATTCTACTTACAGCAATTTATCTCATAGAGCTATTCACACAAGTATGCAAAAATAAAAACCTAAAGTTGCATTACTGACAATATTGAATTACTGGAAAACAACTAAATTTTCAAAATAGATATTTGTTTTCAAAGTTCTGTTTTAAATAACTTGAAGATGATGTAAAGATGACAAGGAAAAAGTCTACATCAATTTTGTGAATGAGGGGATATACAGAATAGTATGGTCCTACTTAGTAAATATTTGTGTTTAAATGCAAAAACTGCAAAAACTCACAAGGTATAATGAAAAAATGAAATTTCAGAATATTAACATTTAGTATTAACAAAAAACATCAGTAATAAAAAACCTCACTTATATAAGTTAGTCCGTATAGAAAAATATCTATCATATTAGCATACTATATGCCAGAGTTAATAGTAGGTATCTTTGTCAGTGATATACAGGAAGTTATGTTTTCTGTTTTATATATGTGCCCCCCAAAAACATGTTAAGTTATGTAAAAATAACTGTTTGGTGACTTAAAAACACTAGGTAACTCTAACGAAAAAAAATATGTATTTATTTTCATAAGTTTCTTTTGTCCATATCATCAAATACAGTAATTTAACTTATCCATTGCTTCCAAAGATACCTTCACTGTACTCACATTTGTGGGTCTGTGTAGACCCTGCCTGAACTCTTCTTCTTTGTCTACTCAATGTCTGCCTGATTTTTCACCACACATTGTCTTATGAATCTTCATTAACCAGTTTAATCCACAACTCTGGAATACCCGTATCTGCCTTTCAATTTGACTAACATAACTTTCAAAAATGTCATATACTATTGGTATAGTTTAAAAAAAAACTATTCATTCATTTACTCATTTATGTATATATTCCTCCTAGCTTGGTGGTTTCCTTTTTGAGATGTTTCTATTAAATTTATTTGTTTGTCTCCTTACAAACTCACCCATAAACTGTATCTGCATACTTAGTTGATTGATTGATAAGGTAATTATAGTTTGGATAGGATAATGACCATTTTTGCCAATATTTACATATTCAAGTAAATTATTCCCAAATACAAAGTGATAAAAAAAAGCACATATACAAATTTCCTATTGCCTGAAGAAAAGAATAATGAAATCTGAGTCTACAGGGAAAAATACTTAAAAGGCATTTTCACAGAGAGCTTCTAGCAGTACAAATTTTATCTGTGATCCTGAGAAGTCCATAACACCCAAGGGATCAGAGACATCAGGAGTCTAAAACATTCTTCAAAGTTTGACTTTGCCTGGAGAAATTCAATGCAAGTTACACGTAGCCATTATTGTTTTCTGTAGGTAATGTCAAATTTTATTATTTACGAAAAAAATGTTTGAAGTTTTTTAAAAGCAAAAGATTTTTCCCGTGGGTAAGAGCAGTTAAGGAAATGAATTGGGTATATTTGTTTATTATATGAGCCTTCTGTTGTACTCATAACAAAAATGCAAAAAGAATTATATAAACCCTGTAAATAAACTATCATAGTTAATAACTGAACAGTTGGCCTTAAAATTAGAATCCAGTTATAAATGAAATGGAAATGTAGTGTGAGGTATCAATCATCAGATACAGTAGGTTTACTGAATCTATGGGTATCTAGTAATTCATATATACACTTACATACATACATACATACATATCTGCATACCTTGGTACTGAATAGATTAATGTAGGGTGGCTCAGTTGGTTAAGAGTCTGACTTCAGCTTCGGTCATGATCTCACAGCTTGTGAGTTTGAGCCCTGCCTTGAGCTCTGTGCTGACAGCTCAGGGTCCAGAGCCTTCTTTGGATTCTGTGTCTCCTTTTCTCTCTGCCCCTCCCTCACTCATGCTCTATCTCTCTCTTTCTCCTTCAAAAATAGAAGATTGAAAGAGGACCAATTTCTTATAGTATACACAAAAGTAAATTCAAAATGGAGGAAACACCTAAATATGAGACAGGAAAACATCAAAATCCTAGAGGAGAACACAGGCAACAACCTCTTCGATGTTGGCCATAGCAATTTCTTACTAGACACGTCACTGAAGGCCAATATGAATTATCGGTACTTCATCAAGATAAAAAGTTTGTGCACAGCAAAGGAAACAGTCAACAAAACTAAAAGGCAGTCTTTGGAATGGGAGAATATATTTGCAAGCAACATATCCAATAAAGGATTAGTATTCAAAATATATAAAGTATTTATCAAACTCAACACCCAAAAAACAAATAACTCAGTTAAGAAATGGGAAGAAGATATAAATAGACACTTTTCCAAAAAGACATCTAGACGGCTAACAGACACATGAAAATATGATCAATATCACTCATCATGAGGAAAATACAAATCAAAACCACTATGAGATTCACCTGACACCTATCCAAAGGCTAAAATTAACACCACAAGAAATAACAGGTGTTGGTGAGGAGAAAGGGAAACACTCTTATACTGTTGGCGGAAATGTGGACTGGCACAACCACTCTGAAAAACTGTATGAAGGTTCCTCAGAAAACTGAAAATAGGACTACCTTATGATATAGCAATTGCACCATTAGGTATTTACCCAAAGGATACAAAAATACAGATTCAAAGGGACACATGCACCCCAATGTTTATAGCAGCACTATCAACAGTAGCCAAACGATGGAAGGTCCCAGATGTTCATCGACTGATAGATGCACAAAGAATATGTGGCATATATATACATACAATGGAATATTACTCAACCATCAAAAGAACGAAATCTTGTTATTTACAATGACGTGGATGGAGGTAGAGTATATTACGCCAAATGAAATCAATCAGAGAAAGACAAATACAATACAAATTCATACAAAGCAGATGAATATATGGGAAGGAGTGGGAGAGAAGAGAGGGAAACAACCATGAAAGACTCTTGATGACAGAGAACAACCTAAGGTTTGATAGAGGGAGGTGGGTGGGAGATGGGCTAGATGGGTGGTGGGTATTAAGGAGGGTACTTGTTGTGATGACCACTAGGTGTTATAGGTAAGTGATGAATCACTGAATTCTACTCTTGAAACCAATATTGCACTGCTTGTTAGCTAAAAATTAAATAAAAACACTTATATTAGCTGATTTTTAGCAAAGGTACCAATGTAATGAATGGGAAAATATTTTTCGACAAAAGGACTGGAACAATTGGGTATTTATGTTAAAAATAATAATTTGACAGCTATGTTATATAATATAAAAATTAATTTATAATCTATTATAGACCTAGTATAAAATGCGACACTACGAAACAAGGATTTTATTGATTCTTTACATTTTTAAATTTTTTTTAGAGAGAGATAGAATGTGCAAGTGGAGGAGAGAGGCAGAGAAGAGAGAGAGAATCCTAAACAGGCTTCACACTCAACACAGAGTCTGGTATGGGGCTCTATCCTACAATCCTGGGATCGTGACCTGAGCCAAAATCATGAGTTGAACCCACAACCAAGTGAGCCACCCTGGCACCTGAACAGAAAATTTTAAAAGACAGAAAATGTTAGTTACTCTAGATTAATCCATTTATGAAATAGAAGAGAAAGAGAACAAAACTTTGAGTAATTGATCTTCATCAAAATTAAAAACATCTGTCATTCAAAATACACTATTAGGAAAGTTGAAAAGCAAAGTCACAGACTGGGAAACAATGTACACAAAGCATTCATCTGTTGAAGATCTTACCTCTAGAATATGTAAAAGATACTTAAAATGGTGAATTAGCATATATAACTTTGCTCAACACCATTAGTAATAAGGAAAATATAAATTAAAATCTTAATGAACTATTATTACAGATGCACTAGAGTGGCTAAAATTTAAAAATACAGCAAATACCACCCATTTATTTATTTTCAATCCAGTAAATACGTAAAGCATATTCAGAAGTTTAATCTTGTATTCATGAGAAAAAAATTTATCAGTTAGAGTAAGGTATTTACATACAGAAAATAGTTCCTTTTATCATTAAATGTAGACCTGTGGTTTGTAGTCAAAACACAATTTTCCAAAATTATTTAGATCAGTTCATTTTTGTCCTGCCCTCTGAAGTGAGGTTATATCATACATTTATAACATAGTTCCATTCATTTGTCACCATCTATATTTCATGCCAGGATCCCCTGATGTCCTGCTTTGTTGTTGATATTTTTTGTTTTATTTTAGTTTGGTATGCATTAAAACATTAAGTTTTATGGTTTTTGAAAAATTCATAGTTATGTTTCCTAATTCCTAGTACCAAAAAGAGCAGCTCCTTCACTCTAAAAGATTTCCTGTACGTCCATTTCTAACCAACCACTTCCTTACCTTCATATTTTGGCAAACACTAATCTTTTGTTTTCACCACTGCCTTATTACATCTGGACTAATAGATAATTAGATGACAGATAGATTGATAGATGACAGATAGATGTTTAGATAAACAGATATATAGATATTAAGGGTTTTAAACAAAAATAATTTATTTCTCACAGTTCTGGAAGCTGGGAAGTCCAAGATACAGATGGTAGATTCAGTGTCCAATGATGGTCTGCTTTCTGGTTTTAGAATGTTTATTTGGTGGGTGTGTCCTCACCTGGTGGAAGGCACAAAGAAGCTCTCTGGAGGCTGTTTTATAAGGGCATTAATCTCATTGATGAGGTCTCTGCCCTGATGACCTAATCAGCTCCCCAAAGCCCCACCTCCAAGTACCATCGCTTTGAGGATTAAGTTCAACATATGAATTGTGAGGAGACAAAATTCAGTCCACAGCACTGGTTCAGCAAAGCAATCGGAAAAGAATAAGTGCCTCAATTAATAACCATGATAAAACTGTGTGTCTATTTGAAGGGGGAGTTAAACTTAATCCAAATTCAAAGCCGCAATCATCAATTGTAGCAGTAATCATCAATTATAGCTAAAATGTAAGGTGAACAATAAAGTATTTTACAAATAATGTAAGAGATTATATTCACGACCTAGTTTTAAGTAGAGTTTAAATAGCACCCAAAACAGTAATCAGAAATAAAATATTACTATAAAAGTGGATGGCATCCAAATTAAGAACTTCATTTCATCTGGGGCATCTGGGTGGCTCAGTCATTTAAGCATCGGACTCTTGATAACGACTCAGACCATGATCTTGAAGTCATGAGATGGAGCCCCATGTCAAGTTCCATGTTGAGCATAAAGCTTGCTTTTCTCTCTCTCTCTCTCTCTCTCTCTCTCTCTCTCTCTCTCTTTATCTCCCTCCCTCCTCACTTGCCCTCTCTCTTCCTTTATCAAAATAAATTAATAAACATTTTTAAGAAAGAATTTCATTTCATCCAAAGACGCCATTAACACAATGGGAACATCAATGATAAAAAGGGAGAAAATATTTGCTATGCATATAACTACTGTGCGATGCATGTTCTGAAACTATATGAATTCCTATAGAACAACAAAATAGACAACTCAATAGAAAAGCATAATAAAAGTTGAAAGTAACTTCATTAACAAAGGAATTTAAAAGCCTAAGAAACATCTAAGAGTGTGTATAGAAATGAGAAATCATAGATATCACTGTCAGAATAGAACTTGAATTCAATCATTTAAAAAATTAAAAATTTTAAGGCTTTATTTTTTAGAACAGTTTCAGATTCACAGCAAAATTGAGGGAAGGTATGGATTTTTCCACATCCTTCTTAAACCACACAAGCATACATAGCCTGCTTCATAATCAATAACCTCCAAAAAAGAGTGATACATTTATTTCAAAAGATAAACCTACATGGATACATCTAATCACCCAATGCTCATAGTTTTACTTTAGGGTTCATTCTTGCTATTCATTATATGGGTCAAACAATTTTAAAATGTATCTATCATTACTGTATCATACTGAATATTTTTTACTACCTTAGAAACAGTCTTTACTATGCTTAATCATGCCGCCCCACACTCACGACCCCTGGCAACCATTGATTTTTTTTTTTTTTAATATACCACTGCATAGTTTGGGCTTTTCTACAATGTTATATAGCTGGATTCATACAGCATCAACCATTTTAGATTGGTTTCTTTCGCTTAGTAATATTCATTTAGTTTTTTCCATGTCTTTTTTATGGCTTGATAGTTCATTTTATTTTAGTGCTTGTTGTCTGGGGGTACCACAGTTGATTTACCCATTTTCTTAATGAAGGATATTTTTGTAGTTTCCATGTTTTGATAGTTATAAATTAAATGCTATAAACATCTATGTGAAGATTTTTTGTATGAACATAAGTTTTCAGTTCCTTGAGGTAAATACCAAGGAGTACGTTTAAAGGATCATATAGGAAGAGTATGTTTAAACAAATGATAAGAGTGGTATGAGAAACTATGAAACTGTTACAAAATGACTTATTATTTTTTATTCCTACTAGCCACTAATGAGAGTTCCTGTTGCTCCACATCCTCAAAAAGTTGACATTGTTAGAGTTCCAGGATTAAGTGGTGTCTTATTGATTTCATTTTCATTTTCCTGATGACATATGATGTGTAGTGCCTTTTCATTTGCTTATTTATCATGTATATATCCTCTTTGGTGGAGTCTCTGTTAAGGCCTTTAGCTTATTTTTAAAATTTTGTTTGTTTGTTTTCTAATTGTTGTGTTTTTAAGAGGTCTGTGTATATTTTGGTTAACTGTCTTTCTCAGCTATGTGTTTTGCAAATATTTTCTCCCAGACTGAGTGTGATAAACAAAATCTAGGATAATTGTTAACTCTTAGCAAATGTAGAGGTACTTGTAATTAGGAAGAAGGACTTCAAAAAGTTGCTGAGTTCTAGCAATATTTGCTCTAGAATACCTTAAACCATACACATAATTTATGCAATTCTTTGTATGTTTCATATATTCTAAAATTTTATTATAAGTTGGGTTACTGACTCTAAAAAGCAAGCAAAAATTATATTTGAAGTCTATTTTGCCATTATCCTCATCATTGTTTTGAACCTTCTCCAAATCTACAGGTTTTCTATATATCTGCTTATTTACCTTCTATAACTAATTTCAGAGTTAAGTATTGTTATTTCTATTCTAATGGGAAGAGTCTAGGCCCAGATATTTGGTGACTAGTATATATTCATTGAGCAAGTTTATTGTGAAATTGACTCTGTAACACAGCACTTCTTTCTTTTAGACTTGCATAATTTATCCAATTCTTATTATACTCAGACATATATGCCATATATCATTTTATTTGAAGATTGAAAGGAATGTAAATACCTAAAATTAAATCATTTAGTTTTGGGAAATAAGGCAAAATGGTAGAAGCATGCCCTAAGAGAATAAAGCAGAATGAGTGCCATTAAGTCCAAGAACATACAAAAGAATGTTATAATGGTAGTAATAAAAAAGTGTGAAAAGTGTCATTGCATTCAAAATAGACACAAACTAAGACTGTACAAATTCATAAGAACAAATGGTAAAGAAAAATAAATGATGACAACAAAGAAACACTGTTTTGATTATTTCACACAAACTTATTTTTTCCTTTAATGTTGTTAACAGTTCAGGCTCCCAATTTTACTCACTTGAAGACATCACATCCAGTGAAGATGTGATATGAAAACTCAGCCTAAATATTTTAAGCTCACATATCTTTGCCAGTTTTACATAACAAGTGCTGAAATACACATCAAAACCTCAAAGCTATTTAGATACATATGCCCAGACCAACTAAGGAATTTTCATCAAGTAGTTACTCAGGAATTTTGAGGCTAGAACTGATTCCTGCCTTTTCTGCCAGGCATTTGCAGACACCTCTCACAACTCTGGAATCTTCGTTAACTACAGCTGTTCTCTTCACACCCATTATCGTTATGCTTCCTTGTCTATTTCTCATCCCTCCCTCATATCCCCTCTCACTTATTCTTTCCAATACCTGCTATTGGTGACACATATATTTTTTACCTGTAGTATATATGTAAATTGTGATACAATGCACATTATATAAAATGTAGTATTTTAATTTTGTCGTTTAGAATTGTTACGTATATTCATATTGCTGTACACTCAATCTTTAGGATATTTTCACCTTGCAAAACTGGAACTCTGTCCCCATTAAACTTGGCTTTCTATTTTTCCCTTTTCTCAACTTCTGAAACCACCATTCTACTTCTCTGTTTTTGTGAATTTGACTATGATAGATACCTCAAACAAGTGGGATAAATAGTATCTGTATTTTTGTGATTGACCTATTTTACTTAGAAAAATTTCTTCAAGATTCATCCATATTGTAGTATATATCAGTATTTCATTCCTTTTTAAGACTGAATAATACCCCATAGTATGTAAAGACCACATTTTGTTTATTTATTCATCTGTTGATGGATCCTTGAGATCTTCCACCTTTTGGCTACTATAAATATCTCTTTGCGACCCTACTTTCAATTCTTTTACATATACCTGCAAGTGAAGCTTCCGGATCATATGTAATTATACCTTTAGCTTTTTTTGAGAAATCATCATACTGCTTTCCGTTGTGACTACACAAGTTTGCATTTCCATCAACAGTGCTCAATGATCACATATTTGATAGAAAACATGTGATGATAAATTTTTGCCAGTTGCTTTTAAAAATATTACCTTACTAGTTATTGATGAGTCAATCATCATTTTTGTTGCTACCTTACTGTAATTAAAATTTTCCCAAATCCTTATGACTGAGCTTCAGAGGATTAATTTTTTTCCTCTCCTTGTACTTAGTTTTTAGACTTTGGTTACCTGGTGGCACCTGGGTGCCTCAGTTGGTTAAGCGTCCAACTCTTAATTTCAGCTCAAGTCATGATCTTAAAGTTGGTGGGATCAAGCCCTGTGTAGAGATCCACACTCACAGCAAGGAACATGGTTGGTATTTCCTCTCTCCAACTCTCTCTGCCCCACCATTCTGTCTCTCTCTCTCCCACCCTCCCTCTCTTCTCTCTTAAAATAAATAAATAAACAAAAAAAATTTGGTACCTGGATCACAGTATTCCTTTCCTCCACAATTTCTGCCAGTGTTATTATTATTATTATTTTAATTTATATACAAGTTAGTTAACACATAGTGTAATAATGATGTCAGGAATAGAATTTAGTGATTCATTATTTACACAAAACACGCAGCGCTCATCCCAAAGGTATTTTTCTTAATTCCGCTTACCCATTTAGACTATCTACCCCCCTCTAAAACCCCTCCAGCAACCCTCAGTTTATTCTCTGTATTTACAAGTCTCCTATGGTTTGTCTCTCTCCCTGTTTTTATATTATTTTTGCTTCCCTTCCTTTTTATTCATCTGTTATGTATCTTACATTCTGCATATGAGTGAAGTCAAATGATATTTGTCTTTTTCTGACTGAAATATTTCCCTTAGCATAATACAATCCAGTTCCATCCAAGTTATTGCAAAAAGCAAAATTTCATTCTTTTTGATTGCCAAGTAATATTTCATTGTTTACATATACTACATCTTCTTTATACGTTCACAAGTTGATGGAATTTTGGGCTCTTCACATAATTTAGCTATAGTTGAAAGTTCTGCTATATACGTTGGAGTGCATGTGCCCCTTCAAAGCAGCATTCCTATACCCTTTGCAAAAATATTTAGTAGTGCAATTGCTAAAAAATTTTTAATTTTTTTGAGGAGCTTCCACACTGTTTTCCAGAGGCTGCACCAGTTTATGTCCCCACCAGCAGTGTAAAAGGATTCCTCTTTCTCTGGATCCTTGCCAAATTCTGCTGTTTCCTGAGTTGTCAACTTTAGCCATTCTGACAGGTGTGAGGTGGCTTTGATTTGCATTACCCTAATGATGAGTGATGTTGAGCATTTTTCATATATTTGTTAACCATCTGGAAAAGTGTCTGTTCATGTCTTTTGCCCATTTCTTCCCTGGATTATTTGTTTTGGGGTGTTGAGTTTCATAACTTCTTTATAGATTTTGGATACTAACCCTTTATCTGATATATCATTTGCAAATATCTTTTCCCAATCTATTGGTTGCCTTTTAGTTTTGCTGATTGTTTCCTTCACTTTGCAGAAGCTTTTCATCTTGATGAGGTCCCAATGGTTCATTTTTACTTTTGTTTCCCTTGCCTCTGGAGACATGTCAAGTAAGAAGTTGCTGGAGTCGAGGTCGAAGCAATTGTTGCCTGTTTTCTCCTCTTGGATTTTGATGGTTTCCTGTCTTGTGTTTCAGTCTTTCATCCATTTTGAGTTTATTAGTGTGTATGGTGTAAGAAAGTGGTCCAGGTTCATTCTTCTGCATGTCTCTGTCCAGGTTTCCCAACACATTTGTTGAAGAGACTGTCTTTTTACCATTGCGTATTCTTTCCTGTTTTGTCAAAGATTAGTTGGCCTTGAGTTTGTGGGTCCATTTCTGGGTTCTCTATTCTAATCCATTGATCTGTTCCATTGGTCTGTTCTTGTGCCAGTACCATACCGTCTTGGTGATTACAGCTTTGTAATACAGCTTGAAGTCCGGAATTGTGATGTCTCCAGCTTTGTGTTTTTTTGGTTTTTGTTTTTGTTTTGTTTTTGTTTTTTATTTTTTGTTTGTGTTTTGTTTTTGTTTTGTTTTGGATTTCTTTGGCTATTCAGGGATTTTTTTTTCTAGTTCCATCCAAACTTTAGGATTGTTTGTGCTAGCTCTGGGAATAATGCTGGTGTTATCTGATAGAGATTGCATTAAATATGTAAATTATTGACATTAAACAATATTTGTTATTCCAATGCATGAGCATGGAATGTTTTTCCATATTTTTGGTTTCTTCTTCAATTTATTTCATAAGATTTCTATAGTTTTCAGTGTATAAATTTTTCATTCCTATGGTTAGGATTATTACTAGGTATTTTATGGGTTTTGGTGATCTATAATACATCAAATAATAAGAGTAGGAATTGTGGAGGAAAGGAATACTGTGATCCAGGTACCAAAATTTTTTTTAAGTGTATTTATTTATTTTAAGAGAGAAAGAGAGGGAGAGAGAGACACACACAGAGTGGTGAGGCAGAGAGAGAAGGAGAGAAAAAATACCAACAATGCTCCATGCTAAGAATGTGTATCTCTACACAGGGCTTATTTGGTGTAATTGTAAATGGTATTGATGCTTTGATTTCTCTTTCTGCTGCTTCATTATTGGTGTATAGAAATGCAACTGATTTCTATACATTGATTTTATATCCTGCGACATAGCTGAATTCATGGATCAATTCTAGCAGGTTTTTGGTGGAGTCTTTTGAGTTTTCCACATAGAGTGTCACGTCATCTGCAAAGAGTGAAAGTTTGTCTTCCTCCTGGCCAATTTGGACGCCTTTTATTCCTCTGTGTTGTCTGATTGCTGAAGCTAGTACTGCCAACACTATGTCGAATAACAGTGATGACAGTGGACATCGTTTTTGTGTTTCTGACCTTAAAGGGAAAGTGCTCCATTTTTCCCCATTGAGGACGATATTAACGGTGGGTCTTATATATATAATTTTTGTGAACATGTGGTATAATCCTTCTATTTCTATGTTCTTGATGGTTTTTATAAAGAAAGGATGCTGTATTTTGTAAAATGTTTTCTCTGCATCTATTGAGAGAATCATGTGGTTCTTGCCCTTTCTTTTATTAATGTGATGGATCACATTGGTTGATTTGCAGATATTGAACCAACTCTGTCTCCCACGAATAAATCCCACCTGATCACGGTGAATGATCTTTTAATATATGGTTGGATCCGGTTGACTAGTATCTTGTTGAGAATTTTTGCATCCATGTTCATCAGGGAAATTGGATTATAGTTCTCTTTTTTAGTGGAATCTTTGTCTGGCTTTGGGATCAAGGTGATTCTGTCCTCAAATGAGTTTGGAAGTTTTCCTCTTTCTAATATTTTTTTTTTTTGAACAGCTTCAAAATAATAGGTGTTAACTTTTGTTTAAATGTTTGGTAGAATTTCCTAGAAAGCCATCCGACACTGGAATCTTGTTTGTTGTGAGATTTTTGGTAACTGATTTAATTTCTTTACTGGTCTGTTGATATTTTCTATTTTTCTGTGTTTCAGTTTTGGTAGTCAATATGTTTCTAGGAATTTGTCCATTTCTTCCAGGTTGCCCAATTTATTGACATGTAATTGATCATAATTTTCTCTTATTATTGTTTATATTTCTGTCATGTTGGTTGTGATCTCTACTCTTTCATTCATGATTTTACTTATTTGATTCCTTTCCTTTTTATTTTTGATCAATCTGGCCTGGGGTTTATCAATTTTGTTAATTCTTTCAAAGAACCAGCTCCTGGTTTCATTGATATGTTCTACCTTTTTTTTTTTTTTTATTTTAACATCATTGATTTCTGCTCAAATCTTTATTACTTCTTGTCCTTTGCTGGTGTTGGGCTTTCTTTGCTATTGTTTTTCCAGTTCTTAAAGGTGTAAGGTTAGGTTGTTTAGTCCACTGAAATTCTTTCTTCCTTCTTTAAAATGCCTGGATTGCTATATACTTCCTTCTTATGACTGCCTTTGCTGCATCCCAGAGGTTTTGTGTTGTCATGTTTTCATTTTCATTAGCTTCCATGTACTTTTCAATTCCCACTTAAATATCTTAGTTAACACATTAATTGTGTAGTAGGGTGTTCTTTAATCTCCAAATATTCATTGTCTTTCCAAATTGTTTCTTGTCATTGATTTCGAGTTTTATAGCATTGTGGTACGAAAATATGCAAGACATGATCTTGATCTTTTTGTACTTTTTGAGGGCTGATTCATGTCCCAGATTTTTATCTCAGATGAGGCTATGTTTCAAAACCCCTCATTTCAGAGGATCCTGACTTGAACCAATGCCAGCTCTTTGGAGGAGGGTCTTGCTGAGCAGCGACCAGGTGCCTGCTTGCCACAGAAAATGTTTCTTTGATTGCACATCAGCAGAAGCTCAGAGATTATGGCAAATAATACACAGTTAGTGCCAGGCTTCCGTGCACTCTGGCATCTTTGTGCAAGTACCAGCACATGTGGCTACTCTCCAAGATCTACTGGGACTTTTGCCTGTGGGGAGTCCACATGGCCTCTATCAAATGTTCTCCAAGCAGGGGAACCGCTTCTTCCTGCATGGCACATGGACCACTCAGACTCTGCTGCCCGCTCCTGGGAATTCACCTGTTTCTTTACCAGAGCACCATCAGGTACTGAGCTTTGGAATTTCTGACTTTGCTCTCCACTATTTATAGAATCTTAATGGTACTGAAACCCTCTCCTTTCTCCCCATCAGTGGTTTGGGGGAACAGATTTCCTGTTCAGTCCCTTGTGAGTGTTTTAACTATTTCTCTTTCTCTCCAGCTACTTTTGGGGAAGTGGTTTTCCTGCAATCTGCTGGTGTGCTGCAATCTCTCCATCCCTCTTTCTCTGTTCTCTCTCCACAACACCAGCTCCCTCCCCTCCTTAGCGTTTCTTTCCCCCATTTCACCTCTCCACACCATGTACCTGCAGAGATCTGTGGCTCAAGTTATGTAGATTGTTGTGTTAATCCTCAGAACAATTTCCTCAGTATGAAAAGTGGTTTGGTGCTGATCTAGCTGCATTTCAGGAATAAGAGAAACTGAGAACTTCCATGCTTCTCTGACATCTTGCCTGAATTTCCCTGCCATTACTTAAGGTAACTTCACCTCTATATGGAAGATGCACGATGAAGTTATTTCATCTTGGTACCAACAATCTGGACCTTAATCGAGAGTGTAAACATGTGTGTTTATGTGTGTGTGTGTGTGTGTGTGTGTGTGTGTGTGTGAGAGAGAGAGAGACAGCGAGAGAGAGAGAGAGTGTAGAAAAATATCTGAAATCCAGATTACACAATGGTTTAGTTAATAAGATTAGTATATTTAGTATATTCAAGTGAAATATCTTTCTTTGATCAGTGCTGATCCCAGGCGTACAACTTGAAATGTAAATTTTATAGATGCACTGGAATAAAGGGAATACAAATCCAAATACCTGAAGGCTATTGTAGTTTCCTAAGTTAAAAAACATGTAACGCAAATAGCTCTTATCCTGAGAAATATTCTGGGAAAACATGAAATGTCATGAGAAGGCAAAATTGTGTTTACAAATTTTCCTGTTAATAAAAGTTGGAATTATATAATTCTGAAAGTAAAGATAATCTTACCTGATTCTTTACTGGCATATACAAAGGAAAATCCCATATAAGCCAGCTTAGATAAAAATTCTTTGCTCTTCCAGTGAACATCCCTGTGTAAAAATTCATGGATTCCCTTCTATAATTAAACTTCTAACAGAATTATTTTTAATTAAAATTTGTATCCTCAGAAGACAGAATTTTCCACAGACATTAGGTGTTTGGTAATATGTATTTTAAAACCAATTAATGCAATTTTAGCCCACATTTTGGATTCTGTTAGTCTCTTGAATTCCAAGATTTAGTTATCAGTCCTGTGCTTTTATTTGGTTACAAAAACATTTTCTTAACTTTTTTTTTTAAAGATAGAAGGAATAGAAAACTTTCTATTCCATTTTTTTTTCAAAAAGTTGTTTTAAAACTCTGTTTTTGCTTCAGTGCTAATACTGCATCTTGAAGAAGAGTATCCAAACCCAGCAAAATGTTATCTCTGAATCAATGCTTTACCTGAAGACTACATGCCTCTGTGATAAGGCAAATGGTAGAATTATGTAAATTGTGCTTTCCATAGCCCATTGTAGTACTTACTTTATCATTATTTCTTGGAATTTATTTGTGATTGGATAAGATTATTGTACTTGGATGTGAAACTGGTGAAAGCTATGCAGGAAGGCAAGGCCAGCCTATACTAAGAAGATAGAAATACAGCAAGATTGGGGCCCCAGTTAGTCACCAATCAAGATATGAAATAATAATACAAATAGAAGAAAGCAAGGAAATATTTTATCTTGGGACGATAGAGTCCTTCAAAGTACCATCATGAAATAAAACTATAACATCTGTTTAATGGGAGAAAATGATAAATCAAAAATTATCAAAAGGTGATTAACAGGACCTCATAGGTTGATATGAATATCCATTGGTACAATGTCTTTGGAAAAGAGTTAGCATTATATTGGTGTTATCTATCACTTATATTTTGGCCTAAAAACTCCAATATTAGTATGTATGAATCCAAAAAATCTCTTGAACACATATAGTTGAAGACCTGTACGCATATATTCACAGAGCACTGTTTCATCTGGAAAAAACTTGAAAACTACTCAAATACATTGAAAGTATAATAGATAAATAATGGTATAATATGCATTGAAATAGTCCACAGAAGTAATAAAACTACAGTGGCAAACAACAATGAAAATAATAATCTTAGTGACAAATGAGTGAATAGGTAAATCCCAGAAAAACGTAAGTTTCATCTTAAGCTTTTATAAAGAATATATAAACAAACAAACAAATAAATAAATAAGAAGTAAATAAGAAAAAAGAAAAGAAAACAACAGGAAATGAATAAATGTGAAAGAAATAAAGAGGTAAATATTAAAATGATAAAGTGTCAGTCAATGAGATAATTATAAATATGTATGCACCTAACAACACAGACCTAAGATACATGACAGAAAAAGGAACAGAAATATAGAAAAAAATAGACACTTTGGAATTAGAATTTGGGAATTTCAATACCCTATTGTTAATACTGAACAGAATAAGTAGGCATAAGATTAAATAGGAAATAGAAGACTTGAACAACACTGCAAATCAACTAGACCTAATGAACATCTATAGAATACCTAACGACAGCAGAATCCACATTCTTCTCAAGTGCACAGGAAACATTCCTAAAGATACACTCTATACAAGATCATAAAACAAGTCTCATACAATTTAAGAACATCTAAACCTTATAACAGACAGTAAAACCTTGGCTTGCAAGTAACTTGTTCTGCAAGTGTTCCATAAGATGAGTGGACATTCCTAATAAATTTTAACCTGACAAGCAAGTGGTGTCTTGCAATACAAGTATTACGTGGTGCCAAATGTCACATGTTCACAACTGAGTTAATGGTTCTTGAAATTCACTTTAATATACAAGTACTTTGGATTACAAGCATGTTTCCAGAGCTAATTATGCTTCAAACCAAAGTTTTACTGACCATTTATTTGACCACGTGGAAATGAAATTACACATCAATAACAGAAAGATATTGGAAAATGTACAAATATGTAAAACTTTTAAAACATACACCATCATGAAAGTGAAAACACAACCCACGGAATGGAAGACTATTTTAAAATCATAAGTCTGACAGCAAGCTTATATGTAGAAGATATAAATAATCCTTCAACTCAATAATAAAAGACAAATGATCCCATGAAAATATGAAAAATAAACTAAGTACACATTTCTCCAAAGATGATATACAAAGGGAAATAAAAACATG
>PITB01030188.1:0-17152 GCA_004024585.1 Paradoxurus hermaphroditus
GGAATACCGTCTGCTTCCTTTCTCTCGCTCAGGGTTGTACTTCCAGAAGCCTCTCTCACCCTCCGTGTCCCCTCGCGCTATCCCTGCCGATTCCACGGTGGGGTGTCCCGCTAGCCCCAGCCCATGGCATTGATTCTGGTGTTTGCTGAGGACCGGCTGCATTTTGGGGGGTGGCAGGGTGTGTCTGCCATCCGCAGCCCGCACGCGGCTCCCCGGTGTGCCCCTCAGGGTCGTGCCGGTGGTGGTCTGCTCCGTGCCCTTCTCCCTGACCGGATTCTCTCTTCTCCCCGCCCGCATCCCCTCAGCCCCTCTCAGGCCCCATCCCCTGCGTCGGGCCAGCCCCTCTTCCAGGTGCACGGCACCTGGGGTGCTGCTAGTGGGAGTTGGGAGGCCAGGGGCTCTGGGCTTTATCGTGCGGTTTCCCTAAGCCTCACTCCCCTCGTTCTGGAGGGGCTGCAGCCTAAGGTCCCTTCAGCCAGCCGAGGGGCTCTGGGCCAGGGCGCGGAGAGCGTCGGGTCACTCCAGCCGCGCGGCACGTGTTCACGGGCGTTCACCCTGGTAACGCTTTTGTCCCTTAGACATCCGAAGCTTCTTTTTAGGAGTTGGGGAACAGGGCTTCTGGGGCTTGTGGTGGGGCCCGGGGGCGTGTGACCTGCGGGATGACAGGAGCGCCGGGGGGGCGGGGCGCAGGCTGGGGGTGTCTCCCAGGGGTTTCTGCTCTGGGTGGCTACTCTGCGGGGATGTGTTGAAGGTAGCTCACAGGGCTCCGCTTCGCTGGTCCGGTGTGGCTCGCTGCAGGTGGGTCTTCTCTCCCACGAAGGGGCGGGTGCAGGAGGGACCAGTGTGACAGTTGGGAGGGGTGGTTTTTGTTTATCGGTAACAGCTTTATTGCGATATAATTCACACACTGCACCATCTATCCATATAAAGTACAATTCCAAGGACTTTAGTCCATTCACAGGGTGGTACAATTACCACCTCTAGTTCCAGAACATTCCATCACCCCAAAAGGAAGCCTTTGCCCACAGCAGTCATCCCCCAGATCCCGACACCCAGGAGCCCCCTCCCGTCCGTGGACGGGCCTGTTCTGGCGGTTTACACACTGGACTCGCACCCCGTGTGGCCTCTCGTGTCCGGTTCCCTCCCTGAGGTCGTGGGTTCGGGGTCCGTCCGCAGGGTGGCGGGTGTCGTGCGTGTGTGCAGTGGACAGGGGCCTCCGTGGGGGTGGGCGTGCGCGTGCACGGTGGACACGTCATGTGTTTAGGGTCCGACCGTGCGGCAGCAGGTGTGGGAGCCTTGCTCCTGCTCGCGGCCGAGGGACGTTCCCTGCATGGATGGACCAGGTCATGGGATCTTGCGACACCAGGTGGCCAGTGGCCGCTGCCGGATGGCATAGCTCTAGACTCCTCCTCTGGACCCACTGGGCATCGGGATCCACAGAGCACAGCGTGCAGGGCCGTATGGACCGAGTTTGCGAGGGGTAAGGCGTGATAGGCCCAGCCCGTCTCTCTGGCCGGCTCGCTCCCTCGGTGGGCGTCCATGATGCCACACCTGCCCGCGCCTGGCTCCCGCGACCACTCTCGCGCTCTCTTCACGCCTTCCCGGGTTTTCGCTCTTCTCTCCTCCAGCTGGACTTAGGCCTTGTGAGACCCGTGGGGCTCTTCCTGCTTTCCATGGAGACTCCTGGGGCTCGCATGTTAATTCATTCATCGGAGCTGCTCTTTGTCACCTTTTGCTAAGGGCCACACTGCAGGCCCGGCGCCCTGCTGGGAGGGCGTCGGGCGGGACTCCCTTGCCCCATAGAGCGGGGGGCTGCTTGTCTGGTGGGCAGGGTGCTTTTAGATGTGGCCCTGTCCTCTGAGCACCCTCATTTGTCACACAGCCTGCACAGGTGAGTGCTGGCGCTGGGAAGAGGGGCATGGTGGAGGTGGTGGCAGGGGCCGAGCCCTCCTTCTTGGCGAGTCGTTGCCGGCTGTTCTCACAGAGCAGAGGCCTCCCCTGAGAATGCCTGGCTCGGCACCCTCCTCCCTGGAGAGAAGTTACCTGAGCAGCATCAGCTGTCCCCATTCTGGCCCCTTTTGCAGTGTGACATTATTTTGGGGGCCTTGTTAAGTTTAGTCCTTAAAACTAGGGAAGCTCAAAAGTAGTGATGCGTGGACTTGACTTTCGTGCAGCGCCTGGAAGTGCATTTGCTGCTCCCTGCAGACGCCGTGCCTCCGTCGGGGAGTGGCTGGTCTGCCTCATTCGGCTCCAGACCTGGCGCACCCCAGCTGGCACCCCTCGCTGCCTAGGTGCCCGGCTGCAGGCTGCGGGACTGCCTTCCCCGCGCAGCTCGCGTGTGGGCAGTCGTGTCCGAAGCCCCAGCCAGATGAGAGCAGAGAAGGACCCGCACGCTCGGAGGAGGGCTTTCCAGCACAGGCGCGTGCCCACGGGCTCCGGTTCACAGACGAGGGAGCCACGCAGAGATGACCCGCCCCACCCCAGGTCCTGCCCTTCCTGACTTCCAGCAGGAGGGCCCTGCGCTCGCTCAGTGCCCACGGCTGACCCCGTTGGAACAGGCGTGCCCTCGGCCGGCCTGACCCGCCAACTTAGCCCAGGCCCCAGGCCGCCTGCCCTGGTCCCCAGCCTCGCCCCGGCCCACTCTGCACTCCAGCCTGAGGATAGACCTGCCGGGGCGGGAGGGGGGCGGTTCCCGGGGTCTTCCTGCTGCTTTGGGGGGCTGAGCAGTGACTTCCTTCCCGCTCCTGTCTGGTTCCCAGTGGTGATTAATATCCTCCTACCCCGGCCATGTTACTGTTGGGTTTTTGCTGTTATTTGTAGACGTGGCCCCTCTTTTTGAGTTCCTGCTCATTCTGAACAGGTAAAAGCGCTTTCCTTGTTCTTGGATTGGAACCGCTTTTGCTCCTACCTGCTGACATTAGCCATGAGCTCAGACCAAAGTGGTGCTCTGTGTTTTAAGTGGTCAAGGGGGCACCTGGGGGGCTCAGCTGGTTCAGTATCCAACTTCAGCTCAAGTCATGATCTCATGGTTCATGAGTTCGAGCCCCACTTTGGACTCTGTGCTGACAGCTCAGAGCCTGGAGCCTGTTCTGGCTTCTCTCTCTCTCCCTCTCTCTCCCTCTCTCTCCCTCTCTCTCCCTCTCTCTCCCTCTCTTTTCCTCTCTCTCCCCCTCTCTCCCCCTCCCTCCCTCCCTCCCTCACCCTCCCCCACTTGCACTCTGTCTCTCTCTCTCTCTCTCTCCCCCGAAATAAATTTAAAAACGTTAAAAAAATAAAGTGGTTAAGAATGAGCATGTGTTTTGTCACAGGGCCTTCTCTGCTCTCAACTGGCAGGCCTGTCAAAGGGAAACTTCTAGATGAAATTTAAGGTCACTATTAAAATAGTAAATTGGGGGCGCCTGGGTGGCTCAGTTGGTTGAGCGTCCGACTTCGGCTCAGGGCATGATCTCGCGGTCTGTGAGTTCGAGCCCCGCGTCGGGCTCTGTGCTGACGGCTCGGAGCCTGGAGCCTGGAGCCTGCTTTGGATTCTGTGTCTCCCTCTCTCTCTGCCCCTCCCCGACTCATGCTCTGTCTCTGTCTTAAAAATAAACATTAAAAAAATTTAAAAAAAAATAATAAAATAAAATAGTAAATCGTCCACATTGAGTTTTGAGATGTCAAACAGATTCAGACTGTGGTATCTTCCTTAACGTGCGTGTTATGTTACACATTTTCCTTATTTTTGAGTTGAGGAATATAGAGTTTTAGCTGGGTAACGAAAGGTACTGTAAACTTCATGGAATCATTAGCACATTTAAGAGATTTCAAGCATGCTGTTTTTTTTAAAGAGTCAAAAAAGGTTTTAAATGTTTATTTTTATTTTTGAGAGAGACAGACAGATGCTAGTCGGGGAGGGGCAGAGAGAGAGGGAGACGCAGTATCTGGAGCAGGCTCCAGGCTCCGAGCCGTCCGCACAGGGTCCAGCAAGGGGCTTGAATCCAACCACGAGATCATGACCCGAGCCGGAGCCGGACACTTAACTGACTGAGCTGCCCAGGCGCCCCAAGGATTTTTCTAAGCGATCTCTACACCCACCGTGGGTTTGGAACTCACAACCTCAGGATCAGGAGTCCTGTGCTCTCCTGCCTGCGCCCGCCGGCGCCCCCGGGGCTGCTGTGTGTGTCTTTATGCTTGACGTCTTTATCCACGTCCACGGGCGGCAGGTGGTGTCTCCGTCAGGGGGATGGGAAGGCCTTCTGGGGAGGGCGTGCCCGTGCCCAGCAAGGGAGCACTCGACCCGAGAGCACTTTCTGGCTCGTCCTCATGTGCAGGAGCTTCAGGGTCTGACCTTCCCGTGCAACTTTTTCCGCTTGCCTTGGGAGAGAGTTTAGACTTAAAAGTGTGTTGCACGAATAGAGTTCCTGTGCCCGTCACTCAGCTCCGGTGACGCCAGGATCAGAGCGGGGCCAGCGCTGAAGAGACCCGTGACTCCACCTCCCGTGTCCCTGTCTGCCCAGGCCCAGGCCAGGGTCCCCTTCGTGCTTACTTGTCATGTGTCCTCAGCTCTGACCTTCCGTGGCCCCTCACGTTTAAGAAGGGGCCGGCGCCCGTGAGGACCGGCGCCCGCTGCAGAGAGCTGGCCCCTCGTTGCAGGGGGGCCCTCGTGTGGGGTCAGAAGTGGTCGTGTGTTCTCGGCAGGAGTCCCACTGTCCACGGTCACGTTGCTGCCACTTTCCCTCTCCCCCTGTGAGAGGCGCGTGGCTGTCGGGGACCTGGTCCTCAAGTCGGCCCACGGGCGTTCTGGCCCCAGAGGGGGGCCTGGGCTGCAGCACTCCTGTGGTGGCGCTTTCTCCCCCCGCCGCTCCCGCACCCACTGTGGGTCCTGCCCGCATCCTGCTTCCGTACTGCGAGCCTCCGTGTGGCTCCTGGGGTGCGCGCCTTCTCCGGGTGACGGTCCGGTCTGTGGGCAGTACCCTGTCGCTTGCGTTGCAGAGCTGGCCACTGGGAGCCCCTCCAGGTTTGTCCTGGGCCCTTGGCATGCCTGTGCCCCTTCTTTGGACGCGTCTTTGCTGCCCGGTGTGCCAGATGTCCGGGCTCGTCTTGTGTTCGTGGCTGCCCTGCCCGCCCCAGGGTCCCTGGTCCTGCTGCAAAAGTGCGTTCGGTCAGTAACTGCTGTCTGCGGCCGCTGCCGGGTGAAACCCCGCGCTCCCAGCCCGCACTTCTGGTGGGATTTCTGTGCTTCCGCCCGTGTCCTCCTCCCGGCCTTCGGCTGGAGGCCTGCTCCTTCTCGGCCACTCCTTGTCGCCTCCCTTCCCCCTGGGTCATCCTGTGAGCACTGGCTGTTGACCGTGTGTTCCCTGGGAGCCTGTGTCTTAGTTTGCTTGGACTGCAGTAGTAGAACCCCAGTGTGGGTGTCGGGGTGGGGGGAGCTCTCATGCCGAGATGACGACGGGGCCGGCAGGGCGGGTGCCTGGGAAGCCCACTTCTGGTCGGCAGCCCCACCTTCCCGCTGTGCGCTCACGTGACAGAGATCGCTCCGGTCCCTCTGTCCCCTTAACGAGGGCTCTCATCCCACAGGGAGAGGGGGTCCCAACCCTCACGACCTCACCTGATCCTCATCACCTCCCAAAGGCCCTGTCTCCTGACCATTCTGCTGGGGGTCAGGGGTCTAGCCTGAGGCTTTGGGGGACACGGATGTTCTGTTCTTCACAGTGTCCCTGTGTCTTACCACCCGGCCCCTCCAGCGGTCGTGAGAACGCTTCCACGCTGGTGTCTTTGTTCGACTTGTTTTTTTTTTTTAATATTTTTTGTAATATTTATTTATTTTTGAGAGAGAGAGTGTGAGCAGGGGAGGGGCAGAGAGAGAAGGGGACAGAGGACTGAAAGTGGGCTCTGTGCTGACAGCAGAAAGCTCGATGCAGGACCCAAACTCACCAATCACTGAGACCATGACCTGAGCAGAAGTCAGACGCTCAGCCTGCTGAGCCGCCCTGGCGCCTAATTTGGCTTCTTCCTCTTTGAAGTCTGCTGGCTGGGGACCCAGCTCACTAGGCCGTGCCCGGTACCCTGCCTGCGGTGGCCCTGCCTGCCTGCGGTGGCCCTGCCTGCCTGCGGTGGCCCTGCCTGCCTGCGGTGGCCCTGGCTCGGTGCAGCGCTCTGCATTTGGGAGGCCCGTGTCCTTCGTGTGAACCTCGGCCGCGGCCTGTCCTCTCTTCAGGTGGGGTTGGCGGGGTGGGCCTCCACCGCCTTCCTGCGGCCTGCAGGGCGGGCACCCCGATGTCGCCACCCTGCTCTCCCCTTGCTGGGGGCACGCAGACACGCGGGGCTGACGGTGGACCCTGCAGGTGGGTTCCCTGCTGCGAACCAGGGAGGGAGCGGGGGCTTGTGCCTTGGGGATGGGGAGGGAGGAGCACCAGACCCCCTGTGCAGACTCCTCCTGCTGGGACTCAGCGTGCTCGTGCTCAGCTTTGTCCTCGGGATGTAAGGAGGCTGGGCCGGGGCGGAGCGCAGCGGCTCGGGCTCCCTGCACCTGCGCTCCATCCCGCGGTGTGTGCCGGGGACGGCAGGGCCAGGGCGTCTGAAGGAACGAAGCCAGGGCCTCGCACCGGCACCCGATGGGGGAGCTGAGTGGTGGTGTCATCTCAGGTCTGGTGACCGTCCCCCAGTGTGGCGTGCACTTGAAGACACGGGCACTTGTACTTCTCATGGACGTTTGCACATGCTCCCCGGAGCGGGGGACCCTGTGAAGCCGTGGGCCTGTCGCCAGCCTTCCCAGGTAGCAGGTTTTACCTGGGAAGGACCCCTGTCAGCTGCTTCATTCGGACGCCCTGCTGTGGTTAGTGATGGGACAGCGGGTCAGCCCCTGGCGCAGCAAGCAGACGTCCCTGCTGGGGGCCAGCGCCAGGCTGGGGACGTGTGCTGTGTCTGTCTGGGGGTCCCTGTGAGGAGACCAGGCCTGGGGCACAGACCGGGGGTTCCCGGACTCCTGAGATGGGGGAGGGGTGTCCCCGGGTAACAAGACGAGGGCCACTCCTAAGTCCGGGCTTCCTAGAGCTGTTCTCAGCCCACCCTTCCCGGGGCGCTCTGGCCTCTTCCCTGCAGGCCCGAGGAGCAGTAAGAGGAGGCCGCGTCCAGAAGTTGGACTTTCTGAATCATTTATGGCGATCAGCACTTCTTAAATCACACACCGCACGGCTGCCGGTGCAGGCCGGCCAGTCCCGGAAAGGGCTGCTCTACAATCTTCGGGGGCACAGCTGTCAACTTTTCTTCTTCTTAAAAAAAAATTTTTTTTTTTATTTATTGAGAGACAGAGAGAGACAGAGCATGAGCAGGGGAGGGGCAGAGAGAGAGGGAGACCCAGAATCCGAAGCAGGCTCCGGGCTCTGAGCTGTCAGCACAGAGCCCGACGCGGGGCTCGAACTCACAGACCGTGAGATCGTGACCCGAGCCGGAGTAGGACACTTAACCGACTGAGCCCCCGGGTGCCCCTTTTCTTCTGCTTTTAAGGCCTGGGAAAGCTGGCTTTCCTCTTCTCACAAATAAGATGAGCCCAAAGTCTAGGCCCCTCCGCCTTCCCTGGTCTGCAGGCTTCGGCACGAGACAAGTCAGCCTGGCAGGCTGCGGCGGTTCCCGGGAGGATGGAGGCCGGCGTGTGAGCCCCGTATCTGCACGCGCCTGCCACACCGTGGCTGCTCGGCGCTGCTGCGTGCCCGCCCCGCCTCGTGCCCAGGAGAGCTTCACAAGGGTGTGCACTCGTTTGGTGCCTCCGGTGAGGGCGACACTTCTAGGGCCTTCCCTGGCAGTGCTCCCAGGCGGGCCCGTCGGCTTTACGCCGGGTCGCTGTGGGTGCGCTGTGGCCGCGTAACAGGTCGCCCCACGTTTAGCTGCTTGAAGCAACACGCATTATGAGGTCACAGTTTCTGTGGGTCAGGAGTCCAGGAGTGACTTGGTTGGGTGGCTCTGGCTCAGGGTCTCTCACGAGGTTACGGTCAACACGGACTGCCGGGGCCGCCTCGTCTGGAGGCTGGGCCGGGGCGGGAGGAGCTGTTCACGACGCCGCCCTCGCGGGGCTGCTGGCGGGAGGCCTCTCCGTGGCGCTGGCTTCCCTAGAGTGTGATCCGAGAGACCGTTGGTGGAAAGTTCTAGACTGACTACCCTCGTCACCTCTGTAGCTGCTTGTCCTGGTGCCGTGTGAGTTTGATGGTCCCTTCGGTAGACCTCGCGACCCGGCATGGCCGCTTCTGTGCTCTGGAGGGCCAGTCAGCGCGGGGGTCCCCTGAGCTCTTGCCGAGACCGTGTGTCTGGGTTTCATTAAATACTGCTGAGCAGCAACAGAGTAGGTTCATCATGTGAGTGTCTTGCGGACTCGGTATTTCCCTACTGAGGTTGCGGGGTGCTTTTAATGTTTGGGAGCATTACTTGTGTGGACGTCTTTGCTGTTAACAGCTCTTGGAGGTAGAAGTCACGTACTGTACAACTCGCCCATTTAGGGTGTGCGGTATTCACGGACTCGTGCAACCGTCACTAAGAATTCTAGAACTTTCCATTACCCCAAAAGAAGCCCTGTCCCCGTCAGCCGTCACCCCCCCCCGCCCCTCCCGGGCCCCTCTGCGCAGGTGTTTGTGTGGATGTGTGCGGGTCGTTTTGGGTGTACTCTCGGGGCTGGAGCTGCCGGGTCACGTGGAAGTCCTGTTTAACATTAGAGGCCCTGCCAGGCCTCCTTCCAGAGGGGCTGTACCTGGTTACAGTCCCACCGGCCAGGTACGAAGGTTCCCGCTCCTCCTTCCCAACACTAGGTCCGTCGCTCTGACTCTAGCTGTCCTCGTGGTTTTGTTGATTTGTGTCCCATCCTGACTCGGGGAGGGGGGGCACCTTTTCACGGCCGCGATGGCTTCGTTGTCTGGCCGTTGGAGCGTTTTCCTTGTAACTGTGTCAGTGTCCATTCATGTTTTAGTGGCCTTATTTGTCTGTTTATTTTGAGCTGTTCTGAGTTCTCTGTACACACAGGCACGCATGGGGGGTATCGTGGGTTTGGTCCCGGACCCCCACAGTGAAGCGAGCGTCTCAATAAAACGACTCACAAATTGTGTGGTTTCCTACGCGCATGAAAGCTAGGTTCGTGCCGCACCGTGGTCCAGCGAGTGTGCAGTGGGGCGGCGTCCGAAGAAAGCAGGGTGCACACCGTAAGGGAAGAACGATTTGTAAAAATGCGAGCCGTCTCCCGAGCTTTCAGGGAGACTGACCGCTGACCCCCGCCGCACGTACCGCGGTAATGAGGTTCGGAGTATCGTGAGGATCACAAACACGTGACACGGACTCAGCGTGAGCAGATGCCGAGGAGCTCGCTCCCCCCAGGGTCCCCGCGGCCTCCAGTGTGTGAAAACACCGTGCCTGCCCAGGGCGGCAAAGTGCAGTGTGCCCGTGAGGGGTTCGGGCACTCCCCGGATGGATGGTTTGCAAAGCTGTTCTCGCCTGTGGTTTGTCCTTCCACTTTCTCGATGTCCTTGGAAGTGTCATTGCTTCGTTGTGATGAAGGCGCACCTCACCTGTTTTCCCTTCCCTGGAGGTTTACACGTCATTCTGGGGGTGGGGGTGGCGCCGCCAGGCGGGGACTCTGATTGCCTTTCCCTTCGCCCTGCCCACTCGTCACTGACGCGCTCAGTGTCCGCGTTTGCAGGAGGGACTGGTACTTGGGAGCCATGCTGGCCGCGGTGGCGAGGGCTTGGTGCCATCTGAGCTCAGTGGAGGCGTCACCTGCTCCCCTGCACGTGTCATTCACTCTGCTGAGCTCCGTGGACACCTCCCGCCGCTGTGGCTGTCAGACTGTACGCCTCTCTCAGGTGCCCGGATGGTGGGTGTGGACCTAGAGGGCCTGGGGCCGAGCGGACAGGCCGGCTCAGCGATAGGCCTGGGCGCTGCACGTTTGGGGTGGGCTCCTGGGCGGGCGGGCGCAGCAGCAGGAGATGTGGCTTCCCCCTTGTTCTCCGTGCTGTGTCACCAGACAATGGGAAATGCCCACGAGGAGTTTGTGGGGGGCCTGAAGGTGGCCGGGCAGGTCCCCTGGTGCTCAGCTGAGAGGAGCCGGGTGTTCGGCGAGCCAGGAGGTGTGGCCTTGCGGCTGAGACAAGCAGACGGGCCACCGTGATTCCTCCTGGGGTCACCGGCTCCTCACCCTGCACGGCCTCCTGGGGAGTCGGAGCAGTGGGGTGTGTTCCCGCTCACCTGGGGCCCAGAGATGCGGGCGGGCGTGGGGCTCCCGTGTCTGAGGCCTGGGCTTTCTGCCGGCTCCGGCTCCTCCGTGTTCCCTCCCCAGAATGCAGGGGGCGTGTCGTGCTGGGCCTCCGGCCGTCTGTCCCCGAGGCCGGCCGCTCTTCGTGCTGCCGGTTCCCATTGTGCCTGGGCTAGATCTGACCTCACGTGCCCAGTGGACCTGCCCCCCAGTCGTCTTCTGAAGTTTACCACGCGGTGTCCGGGCCAGTAGTTCCCGTTCGCGGTCCCCACCCTGAGTTTCTGACTCAGCGGGAGGCACTTGTGCTGCTGGTCAGGCTCGTATCGGTGGGGACACCGGCCTGTGTGGCATCTCCCGTGCTAGACTGCCCATGAACCCTCTTGCCCCCTACCGCATGCAGACAATTAATATGTGTCGTTTGATCCAGTGTCAACTGGAGGATGTTATTAAGAATATGCTGGAAGGTTGGTTCTTCTACCTTAAAGGAAAAATAAGGCTTAGCCCAGAAGGCCACACGGTGTGTGGTTCCATTCATGCGAAATGTCCAGAAACCGGCACCTCCAGAGGGACAGAAAGTGGGTCGGCGGTCGCCAGGGGATGGCCCGCGGCAGCTCGCGGGAATGGGGGACTGTTTGGGGCGACGAGAGGGTTCTAGAATAGTGCGTTGGTCGCACAACCCCGAAAGTACTGCAGAGCGCCTGGGTTGTGTGCGTGGAGCGGGCGAGCTCCGGCCGGGAGGTGCGTCCGCAGACAGCGGTCACTACGACAGCGAGGTCAGGGCGCGGGGTCCTTGGGGCTGTTTTGACCCTCTCCGAGTGTGGGGCAGGGGAGGCGCTGCTCCAGGGCCCGCTCTCAGCCCCGGCGTCTGCGTAAAGCCTGGCCTGAGAGGTGTGAGCACTGGCGCCGAGCAGCCGTTGGCAGCCCTGAGCCTGACCTCGGGGTCACCCCCCCCCCCCCCAGTGCTGCCGCAGGTGCAGTGCTCGCGTCAGAGGAGCGCATCCGGCCCTGCTTCCTCCCAGCTCCGGGGTCAGCGGGCTGCCGACCCGGCGGGAGGCCTGGAGCAGCCCTCGGCCCCTCTGTGAGGGAGCAGCAGCCGTGGGCCCCCCGTGCGGCCGGCACCGTGGGGACCTGGTGTGATCGGCTGTGGGGTTCAGAGGTGTCTGTGCTCTGGCGGGAGGACCGCCACGTGAGCTTTCCCTGTGGTTGTGGTACCGGTGTTTCCCCATTTTACAGATGAGGAAACAGAGGCCTGGAGAGGTTCAGTAACTCGCAGCCAGGCACATGGCTTCCCGGCTGCAGGAGCACATGAGGGGGCGGTGTGGGCACGGGCTCAGCAGAGGCCCCCAGGTCCCGCCCCCACTGCCTGCCGGGGAGGGAGAGCCGCAGGTCCCGCTCGGGCTCGTGGGGCTGGCTGGTACCTGCACCCTGCACCCCCGGAGGGCGTAAAACCTGTCCCTTTGTCTTTCAGGACAAACACCACGATGCTGCTCATGAAATCATCGAGACCATCCGGTGAGTGTGCCGCCTTCCGGGGCGGGCGGGGCCTTGGGGAGCAGGCGGGGCCTTCCGGGGCGGGCGGGGCCTCGGGAGGTGGGCCCCCCACGCAGGCCACCCCACCTGTGCTCTCTGGGCTTAGGGTCTGCTCTGCAGGCTGACCCCGCTTTGCCCTGCATGGCTCCTCCTGGGAGCACCTCCAGAAGCCTTGAGAGGCGGTGACCACTTGGTCAGAGAAGTCCAGGTCATCCATGTGTGGCTCCGAACGGGTCTCAGTGCTTCTCTGAGACTTGGCGCCTTCCTGCGGAAGGGGAGAGAAATGCTGAGCCGGCAGGGCCCTCGAGGCTCTCCCCTCCTCCCCTTGCCTCTCCTTTTCCGAGGCTGCTCTTCCCCTCAGTACCCTGGACAGCCTTTTGCTGGCCTGTCCCGTGCGTGTGCGGGGACGAGCCCCCAGGCCTGCCTGAGCCAGTAGGCTGGCGACCTTGACGGGACCGAAGGAGGCCGCCTGCCATTCTGTTCCTAGCGGGCTTTTCTCCCGTGCTGGCCTGGGGTTGGAGGGAGTCCCCGAGTGCCGCCATCGCTGGACCGCTTCTCGTTCTGCATGTTCCACGTTCAGAAACCCCGTTCTTCCCTGAGCTCCTGCGGCAGGGCCGGTGCTGTTCGTGCGTGGCTCTGGCCTCTCTCGCTCTGCTGTTGCTCAGTCCTTGAGCACGTAGCCACCACCTGGGCCACAGCCATGAAGTCTACATGAACCTGCCGTGGCTGCTGGCGTGGCTGGGCTGGTGAGAAAACCAGGAGGTGAGGTCCAGCTGTGGTCCTGGCGGGGCCACCGAACCCCAGACGCTCCAGCTGCCCGAGCCCGTTTGCTCCTGAGGCCAGGCGTGCCTCCATGCAAGAGTGTTTGCAATTTTAAGTGAAATAACCTGTGTACAGGCCTGGACCCAACCAACAGTGTTAACCGGCCGGCTCGGCTCGGTTTACGCGGTTCTTGAAGGCTGCTGGCTAGGGAGCGGGCGTGCTGTGGCTGACAGGCCGGCCGGGGGTCCGGCGGCCTGGAAGGTGGTTCTCGTCCTTAGAGCAGGGCGCTCGTCCCCGCTGCTGGGGCTCAGCGTCTGCGCTGCAGCCTCGGCGCGGGTGCTCCATCCCGGCCCCCGGCGGCCGCGTCCTCTCCCGGGGCCGCTCTGCAGGCCTGAGCCTCTCGTTCCCGGTGGGGAATGGCTTCATCTTCTTTCTTTCTGTCCCCGCGGACCTGTTCTGTCCCCTGGCAGGACGGCCGGTTACCTCACGTCGTTCTGTTTCTTATTTGTGCGGTGGACAGTTTTCTTATTTGTACGGAGGTAGACAGTGTACCGAACCCAGGTACCCGTCACCCAGCCCGACAGTGACCAGCTCATTGCTACTTAGGTGTCATCTGTCCCTCCACCCACTTTAGTCTTTCCCATAGTTGTAGGGGCGCCTGGGGTTGAGTCAGTTGAGCATCCGACTTTGGTCAGGTCATGACCTCACCGTTCGTGAGTTCAAGCCCCGTGTCGGGCTCGCTGCTGTCAGCACAGAGCCCACTTCTGATCCTCTGTCCCCCCCGTCCCTCCCCCACTCGTCTTCTCTCAAAAATAAATAAACGTTTAAAAACACATTAGGAGAATTAGAAAAAACTGAGAGGCAGTGGACACACGAGCACCGCACACAGGTAAGGCGCGGGCTCCGGCGGCGCGGGCGTGTGCACGCACGCGCAGGGCAGCCTCGGGAGCGGGCGTCTCGGTCGCCTGTGCAGGCTCCCTCGTGTCCTCTGACCTATGTCCCCTCTCCCCCCCATGCTGTCCCCAGGCAGCCCCTGAGCTGCGTTCTGCCTCTCTGCAGGTTACTCTGCCTGTTCTAGACTTTTACATACGTGGACTTGTTCGGGGGTCCTGACTCCTTTCAGCACATGGTTTGAGATTGGCGTGTGTGTTCGTCGTTTTTCTTGTTGGTTACTGAGGAATGTCCCGTCATAGGGTGGACTCTCGGTGGTTCGTCCATTCACCACGCGATGGCCGTGTTTGGGTCGTGTTCCCCTCTGGTGATTATAAATAAAGCCGTTGTGGACATCCACATGGGGATTTTGTGCGGACATGTCGTTGTTTCTTTTGGGTAAAAACCCAGGAGTGGGGTTACTGGATTTTATGACCACTTACTTGAAGAGGAACTGCCAAGGTGTTTTCCGAAGGGACTGGCCTGCTTTGCACCAAGCCACCAGCTCAGGACCCTCCCTGTGGCTCCCCAGCGCACCAGTGTGGGTGGTGATGTGGTTTGGTTTTGCCGTTTCTAATTGAGGTGTGTAGTGGTGTCTCATTGTATGTGTGTGCATGTTTTAATGTTTGTTTATTTAGAGAGAGTGAGCTCAAGCAGGGGAGGGGCAGAGAGAGGAAGAGAGAGAATCGCAAGCAGGCTCCACGCTGTTAGCACAGAGCCTGACTTGGGGCTTGAACCCACCAACTGTGAGTTCATGGCCTGAGCTGAAACCAAGATTTGGATGCTTAACTACCTGAGCCCCCAGGTGCCCCTCATTGTGGTTTTAACTTGCATTTTCCTAACAACTAATGATGTTCATCATCTTTTGCCTGTCTTTAAGAACTGATTTTTTTCTCACTGAATTTTGAGTATTCTTTTTTTTTTTTAGTGTTTATTTATTTTTGAGACAGAGAGAGACAGAGCATGAGTGGGGGAGGGGCAGAGAGAGAGGGAGACACAGAATCTGAAGCAGGCTCCAGGCTCTGAGCTCTCAGCACAGAGCCCGATGCTGGGCTCGAACTCATGAACTGTGAGATCATGACCTGAGCCAGAGTCGGACACTTACCCAACTGAGCCCCCAGATTTTGAGCATCCTTCATGTGTTCTTGTTACCAGTCTACTGTCAAGGTTGTATTTTGCAAATGTTTTCTTCCGCCTGTGGCTTATCTCTTTGTGTTCCTCACAGTGTCTTTTGAAGAGCAGGTAGCTTAAATAGCTTAAATTTTAATAAAATTCCTTCTTGTTCACATTTTTCTTTTATAATTTGTGTTTTTTGCCTTTTAAGAAATATTTGCTTTAATATTGCCTAAATATTTGCCCTTGAGCTCACAAGGGCTTTCTCATGTTTTCTAGAAGTTTTATGGTTTAGGTTTTCTTTTTAAATCTTTTCATCCATTTCGAGTAAGTTTTACGGGTGGCGCTGTGCAGGAGTCGAAAGTATCTCGTTCTGCGTGTGGATGTCCACCGGCTCCGGCACCACTTGCTTGTGAGACTGTCCTGTCCTTCCGGAATGTCCTTGTCACCTTTGCAAAAGTCAGTTGACAGCGTAGGAGTTGGTTTATTTCTAGACTTGGTTCTGTCTCGCTGGCCCGCATCCGTATCCCGTGGCCGAGGAGACCCTTGTGCCTGCTTCGCCTGTGGAGTAAGTGTCGGAAGTGGGCGAGTCTCCCTCTTTGTCTTCTTTTCAAATACCGCTCTGGTCATTCCACCTCCTTCGCATTTCTTTTTTTTTTTTTTTTAATGTTTTTTTTTGAGAGAAAGAGAGACAGAGCTCAAGCAGGCGAGGGGCAGAGAGAGAGGGAGACACAGAATCCGAAGCAGGCTCCAGGCTCTGAGCCATCAGCACAGAGCCCGACGTGGGGCTCGAACTCAAGAACTGTGAGATCATGACTTGAGCCAAAGTCAAGGGTCGGACCTTAACCAACTGAGCCACCCAGGCGCCCTGCATTTCCGTATAAAGTTTAGAATCAGCTTGTTGGTTTTTGTATAATTTTGTCAGGAGTCGCGTCGAATTGATAGGTTGTTTGAAAAGATTTGCCATTGCACCTTCCAGTGTTGGGCCTTTCAATCCATGAACATGGTCTGTCGTTCTACTTACTTAGGTCTTTCTGTGTTTCCCTTGGCAGTGCTGTTATTTGATTTGGGGTCGTGGACACCCTTTATTACACTTGTTTCCAGGGAGTTAAGCCATGAGATCACGACCTGAGCCAAAGCAGGACACCTAACCGACTGAGCTACCCAGACGCCCCAGTGCTGTTTCTTGAGGTCGAGTTGTTTGTCTTGTCCTTGCCGAGTTGTGACAATTCTTGACATACTCTGGCCGTGAGTGCCTCGTGAGACACTTTAGCAGAGCGCGGCTGACTAGTGGAAGTCATTCGCGTATCAGTGTTTTTTAGGTTTATTTATTTAGAGAGAGAGAGAGTGCATGCAAGCAGGGTAGGAGCAGAGAGAGAAAGGGAGGGAGAGAGAATCCTAAGCAGGCTCCGTGCTGTCAGTGCAGAACCCGACGCGGGGCTCGAACCCAGGACCTGTGAGATCCCGACCTGAGCGGAAGTCAAGAGTCAGACGCTGAACCGCCCGAGCCGCCAGGCGCCCTGCATGCCAGTTTTACGGTCAGGTTGTCTGCGTCTCCAGAAGCCTGCTAGGCTCGCGCCGGGAACTCCTTGGAGATGGCAGCTCAGCTTTGGGGGAAGGGCCATTTTAACAGCGTCGAGTTTTATGTTCTGTGAGAGAGTTTCTCTTTCTTTCGTCTTTAATTTTGCTCAGCAGTGTTTTATAGTTTTCAGTGCAGAGGTGTCACAAAAATTATTCCCAGGGCAGCACCTGGGTGGCTCAGTCGGTTAAGTGGCTGACTCTTGATTATGGCTCAGGTCATGATCTCAGGGTTGTGAGTTCGAGCTCTGTGCTGGCAGCTTGGAGCCTACTGTCCCTGTGTCTCTCTGTCCCTGACTCTCTACCTCTCCTGAGCACATGCTCACTCTCTCTGCCCCTCCCTTCCCTATGAGCTCACTCTCTCTCTCAAAATGAATAAGTAAATGTTAAAAAACAATTATCTCTAGATATTTAGATTTTGCTGCTATTTTAAATGGCATTAAAAAAATTCGTTTCAAAGTTTTTTGTTGCTGATATATGCAGATATAGTTCATTTTTGCCCATTGACCCCAAGTCTTATGACCTTGCTCAATCCACCTGAGTTCTAGAAGCTTCTATGTAAATTCCTTAGGTTAGCCTGTGTATTAAATTCTGTGCCTGTGAAGAGAGGCATTTTGTTGTTGGTTTTCTAGTCTTTGTGCTGTTCGTTTGTTTTTCCTGCCCTGTGGTGCCGGTCAGGGTCTGGGTCGAGTGCTGGAGGGACGTGCCCTTCCCCCGGCCCTGCCCTTCTGGAGCTCGCACAGCACTGGTCTGGTGGCCACTGCAGGGCGCACACCTTCCTGTACCCTCGGGTCTCCTGACGTAAACCACGTGTGCTGCCGAGCAGACTCCCATAGAGGGGTGCTCCTCGGGCCCTCGAGGGCACGGGGAGCTGATGCTTGGAGGCGGCACTGTGGGGAGGGGCCCCGGAGGTGTGGGGCGGGAGCCCGCTGTGTGTGTGTGTGTGTGTGTGTGTGTGTTTCGGGGGACTGGCGGGGGCGCCGTGAAGGAGACTGCTCATTGGACTCAGCAGCCGCCTCCTGCTCAGGTGAC
>PITB01030189.1:0-17158 GCA_004024585.1 Paradoxurus hermaphroditus
CCAGACTGGGTGGCCAGTGGGCGCCCAAATGAGGGGGTGTCACAGGGGGACGCCCCAAGAAGAGGCGCCCCCTGAAAGCAGCACCGAGTGAATGATCCGGGGTCAGGGGTCAGGAAAGGTGACGTTAGGTGAGCAGAGTCCCGACAGGTGAGGTGGCATTACAGGGTGGCGAGGGCCGGGGAGGCTGTGGTGCCCGAGCTCAGGGAGCTCCCGGTGTCCCAGCGCCTGGGGCGGGGGAGGGGAGCCCCAGTGCCGGCCAGCAGCCCGCGACCTGTGTCCCGGAGGCCTTGCCTCCCTCGGAGACGGACGGAGACGTGTGCCGTCCCCAGGGCGCCTCTGCCGTCAGCTCGCTGGCGTGTGTGGGGGCGGCGGCCGGGCTCCCAGGCCTCGCCGGCTGGGTCTCGGGGAGCGTGACGCTCAGCAGACGCCCGGTGGAATGCCGCCGGCTCCGCGCGCCTCGTAATGTGGTTTTTTATAGTTGGGGGACTGGCTGTGCCGTGGCCTCTGCCAGCTGACTGCGAGCTCGGGATTAGAGGCCCGGCCCTTTGTGCGCTGGCCGCCCGGCTGGCTGGAGCGGGGATGCTGGGCGCCAGCCCCTCGGCCACTGGCCGGGAAACAAGCTGGCGGCCGGCAAGCCCCAGCTCGGGGGCCCATCTGTCTGGCCAGAGCTCCGTCGTGCCGGGCCGTGCCCTGGTGGCCCAGTGGCCTCTCTGGGCCTCTGTTTTTTCACGGCTAAAGCAGGCTTGTCAGGGTCCCGGGGTGTTGAATGGATGAAGCTCTGACAGCTGGAGGGCTTGGCCCCCCTGCCGCTCCCCGCCCCGCCCTGGAGCGGCTGCCGAGGGGCCCAGGGGCCCTGCCACGTGTGGGGGCTGGCCTGCGTCCCCGGAAGCCCAAGAAGGCAGGCTTCAATGGTGGCCGGCAGCCCACGCATCCCCCTTCCCACCCTGTGGCCAAGGGACGGGGCCAGCCTGCTTTTCTTCGGGCAGAGGGCGGGGCTGAGGGATTCCTGTGCGGTGACACCAGCCGAGTGTCTGCGTGGCCCGCTGTCCCCATTCACTGGGCAGCCGGTGAGGGATTTCATTCACCCTGGCGGGGCTGCGGCCCGGCGGGGGCTGCGGGCTGTGCTGACTCACTCGGCCTCCCCTCTGCTGGCGGGGGGGCCCCGTGGGCATAACCTCGACCTCGGCCCTCACACCGTGGTCCGTTTCCCCTGCCCCAAAACACACCCAGGAAGGGGGCCTGTGCCGTGGGTGGGACGTGTCACCGGCCACAGCGGCCGTGGCCGCCTCCTATGTGGGGCAGGCCCAGCTCACACCTCATCCTCACCCTCAGGGCAGCCCCGGGTCGGGGGAGCGGGCTGGGGGGCACCTGCCGAGGTTGGAGGTGTCCTGGCTACATCCTAGGGTGTGAACCCCGCTCCAGGCGGCCCTGGCCCCAGGCCCTGCGGTGACCGTGGCTGGGACGCGCTCCCGGGCCACATCCTCCCGAAGCAGCCCCGCTCCTCCTGCTGGCCCGGGGAGGCCGGCAGGGCGGAGCGGGGGCCTGGCGCACAGACACGGCGAGTTCCCCGGGCGGCCCGGACGCGCTGTGTGGGTTTGAAGGACGGGGCGGGCGCGGTTGACCGGGCCGGGCGGAGGCACTCGCTCCCTGCGTGGGCCGTCTTGCGGGTTTGCTCCAGGCTCCCGAGTTGCCCCTCCTGGTGGCCGCTGGGCCCACCCTGCAGCGGTGCGTGGGCCGGGCTGACGGCAGGGCGTGTCCCCCCCCCCCAGGGGCCGGAGTCTTCTTCCTGTCCTCCGCCGAGGGTGAGCGCATCAGCTTCCTGTTCGACTGCATCGTCCGCGGCATCTCCCCCACCAAGGGCCCCTTTGGGCTGCGGCCGCTTCTCCCAGGTGAGTGTGGGAGTGTGGCCTGGGGGGCGGGGGGCGGGGGGACACGGGGCGGGGGCTGACCTCGGTGAGGGGTCCTGCTGCCAGGCTCCAGGGGGACAGCTCCCAGCTGCAGTTGAGGCTGCTTTGTAGGCAGCCTGTGTGTGGAGTCTCAGAGCACGCTGCGGGGTTGGGGCACCTCGCCCCCTCTCTTGCCTGGTTGCGTCCGGGGCGCATTGTCGGGAGCCCTGGGCCAGGACGAGGCCGGAGCCCAGACGGGCCACCCAGACCCAGGCGCTGTGGGGCCCGGAGCAGGGCTGACCCCTAGGTCCTCCCACTGGAGGAAGGTCTGCTCCCGCCTCAGGGAGGGCGTGGAGGCCCGAGCCCAGCTGCCTCGGGAGGGGCAGAGGCTGGTCCCGGAGGCCACACCGGGTGGGGGGTAGCCAGGATCGCTGGTGCTCCCCGCAGCCCAGTGAGGTGGCCCTTGTCCCGCTGTCCAGGTGGGCAGTCAGTGGTCTCGCATCTGTGGCCCCCTTGTGTGGGCAGCACAGCCAGGCTGCGGGTACTCAGGTCCCCCTTGTCCCAGCATGGCCCCTGATCCCACCTCCACACCCCACACAGGCCCAGCGGGGACGGGCTGGGGACCCGGGGGGGGTGGCTCCTTGTGGCCTGAAAGTCCACAGTCTGGGCTCTGCTGGATGGTGTGGTGGCGCCCTCTGCTGGCGCCTTCCTGCCTTGCAGCCACAGGTGTGGCGTAGCTGATCAGTATGGATGGGCAGGGTGTGGACAGCAGTGGGTGGCAGTAGCATGGAGGATGGGACAATGTGGACGGCAGCGGTGTGGATGGGCGGGTGTGGACAGGGTAGTGTGGATGGGCAGTGTGGACAGGCAGCGTGGACGGGCTGGTGGGCTCTGCCCCCTGGGTCTGGCTGGAGCTGTGTCTAGGCCCCACGATCACCAGGCCCTCCTGAGATGCAGCCTCCGCTGTGTCCGCAGCTCAGGTTCCCGGCATTCTGGGCTCCTCTTGCCTTCACCTGCTCAGCCACACGGAGCCACACGGACACCACGGCCCAGGGAGGCAGCCTCCTCACGCTGACAGTCAGAGGGGAGGGGGGATTAGAGTTCCGGGGTCCTCCCTACCCTGAGCATCCTCTGCACGTTCCCAGCCTGGTTCCACTTTGCAAATGTGGACAAGGGGCTCAGGCAGCCCGTCTGGTGCCAGTGTCGTGCTGCCCCATCAGGTTCCAGACAGGAAGCGCTCAGTAGGACACACTGGCGTCCCCGCCCTGGGGCATTGCCGGGATCCATCCGCCTTGTAGGGGCCTCCCTGCTTCGGGGCACAGGACACAGGCTGGTGGCCAGGGGGCCTGAAGGGGGCAGGTTGGGTGCCCTGAGATTGGTGTCCAGTGGCTGGACTGCAGGTGTAGGGGGAAGCCGGGACTCCTGGGGGTCACCTGTGGCCCTGCCGTGGCCTTGAGGCAGAACCAGCATGAGGGTGGCCCCGGCGGTGCTGGTCTCTTGTGGTGTCCTGGGCGGCGTACAGCCCGTGGCTGGGGTTCCCGTGGGGACAGGGCTGAGGCCGAGGCTCTGCCGACTCCTCTCTGCCGCAGACCCGAGTCCCGGCGGCGCCGCCGCTGCAGAGGAGCGCGTGGCCCAGGAGGCCCAGGAGGCTCTGAAGCTGGAGAAGCGGCTCAGCCTCCTTTCCCACGTGGCCCGGCCGGGGAGTGGAGGTAGGTGGGCCTCGCCTGCCTGCCGTGGGGAGGGGGGCGCTGGAGGTGGGTGGGCCGCACCTGCCGTGGGGAAGGGGCCGACCTCTGGGCACCCGTTTGTTCCCCCGCCGTGCTCACTCATTCGTTCACTCCTCCTGCTGCCCGCACTCATTCGCTCCTCACTCAAGACGCCGCAAACATGGCCCGCCAGCCTGGGCCCTGACCAGAGGCGCGGTGCTCCCTGAGGGCTGCTGAGAGCCGGGTCTGAATTCCTGCCAGCCACCAGCCATGCGGCCTGGCGAGGCCATGGCCTCTCTTGCCTCAGCTTTACCGTTTCTGCTGAGATGCAAGGGCTCCTTCCCAGCTCCCAGCGACTCTAGGTTTTCAGGAAAACAGACAGAAGGGGCTGGCAGCCGGCCAGAGGCCTGCCTGGCCGGGTCAGGGTGGGGAGCCTGTCTGTTCTTTCTGACTGCTGCCAGTCCTATGAGGGGTACCAGGAGGACGACGGCCTCCCTTTCCTGTCCAGGCCAGTCCCCAGAAGCAGAGAGTCTCAGTTTGCACTGCAGAGCGACCTTACAGGGACTCAGGGCTGGTTCTCAGAGGGCACAGGTTGCAGAGAGGGCTGAAGGAGGTGAAGGGCCTGTTGTCCAGGGAGGGGCCTGACCCGAGGGGGAGCCCAGGGAGAGGGCGCCGTCTGCTGTTGTCCCCAGCCCCAGCTCCCAGAGCAGCCTCGGCAGCCCCGCCCCTGCGCTCTCTCAGGGGATGACCGCAGCCTGTCCAGCTCGTCCTCGGAGGCCAGCCACTCGGACGTCAGTGCCGGCAGCCGGCTCACGGCGTGGCCCGAGCAGTCCTCGTCCTCAGCCGGCACGTCGCAGGAGGGCCCGGGGCTGGCGGCGGCCCAGGCCCCCGGGGAGGCCGCGCCGGGCGCCTCGAGGCCGCCACCCAAGCCCCTGCGGCCGCGGCAGCTTCAGGAGGTCGGCCGCCAGAGCTCCTCGGACAGCGGCATCGCCACGGGCAGCCACTCCTCCTACTCGGGCAGCTTCTCGTCCTGTGCGGGCAGCAGCCTGGACGTGTGGCGCGCGGGCGACGAGTTCGGGTCCTTGCTCAGCCTGCCGCCGGCCGCCGGGGTGCCGGAGCCCAGCCTGTGCGCCTGCCCCCCGGGGACAGCCGAGTACCAAGTGCCCACGGCCCTGCGGCCCCATTATGACACGCCGCGCAGCCTGCGCCGGGACGCCAGGGACCAGACCCCCGCCGCCCAGGGCAGCCCCGACGACGGAGGGGCCGGGGACTCGGGTGGCCAGGCGTCCCCGGGGTGTCCCTCCGGCTGGCTGGGCGCGAGGCGGCGGGGACAGGCGACAGAGGCCCCGGGCAGCGAGGCCCCTGGCGAGGCCTGGGAAGCAGGCAGCCCCCACGCTGGGCCTCCTCCGGCTTTCTTTTCCACTTGTCCGGTCTGTGGAGGACTCCAGGTAAACCCCCCTCCCTGAGAGCCCGGCCCAGGCCCGCTGCTGCGGGGGGGCTGGGTTTGTCCCTCCGGCAGGAGGGGAGGGGGCGCCCTCTGTGCTGCTGGCGAAGGCAGCGACTGTGCCGTGCAGTGGGGAGGGCACAGTGGTGAGGAGCCCAGAGGCTGCCCTCTGGGCGTGAGGCCTGCAGGGAGGGCCCGTGGGACTGACCAGGGTGCAGCTGGAAGTATGTTCTGGAAAGTGGGGCAGGCCGGGGGCTGGCAGAGGGTTCCAGAGCCCAAGCTTCAGGTGCTGGGGGCACAAGCGGGTGCTGTGTCCTAGCTGGCTCCAGCCGCGTCCTTGGGGTAAGCAGGGCTGGGAGTGCCCCTTGCTGGCCGGGGCCACCTCCCTGTCCCGTGCCGCTGCCAGCCTGGTGAACGGCCATTACACCTCAAATCCGTCCCCTCCAGTGCACAGTCACACCGCCGGAGAAAAGGTAGATCCCCCTGCAACCGCCACGGACCCCCGATTCCCGGGACAGGAGCTTTCCCGATCTGCCCCGCCCCTCCTCTGCGAAGTGGCACCACAGCCGGCCCATCCACAGGGGAGGAAACTGAGGCTCAGGAGGTGCAGGGGCTTGTAGGGTTGGGTGTCCGTGGGTCACCCACTAGCCTTTCCCTGAACCTGCAGCCTCCCGGGTGAGGGCTGGGCGGGGAGGGTGCGGCCGCAGCCCCTGGGGCAGGGGGGCAAGGGGGCAGGGGGACGATGTCCTTCCACCAGCCAGCCCGGCCAGCTTGCCAGGGAAGCTCTAGAAGCTGCACCACACACCCCTGCCACCCCCCTGGCTGAGCTCGAGGCTGGCGGTCAGGCCTCCAGGGCCCGGCCATTCGCATTTGGAGGGCACTCGGGTGGCCCTCCGCCGTCCGCCTGCTCGCCTGCATGGGGTGCAGCTGCGTTGCCTGGTTTGGTGCGTTCGCTCTGCCGTGTCGCGCACCTGCGGGAGGCGGGGCCGGCCCGTGCGCTTCCGGACTCCGGTGGGCACCACCCGCGCTGTCTGGATCGGCCCCCGCCCAGGGGCAAGCAGCTCACCTGTAAACATGTTGCTTTGTACCTTCACTGTCGGCTGAGACGTTTGTCGCCCTTTTACATTTTTAAAGTCTGACACTGTTTGTAATACATTCTTAGACTGGAAATAAAATTTTCTTTTCTTATGGTCTTGTTCGTTTCCATCGCCCGCCCTCTCCACCTCCCGCCCCGGCCCTCCCGGCGGGGCCCTGGTCTCTGAAATCTGGGGGCCCGTGCGTCACAGGGAGCAGCATGAGGCCTCGCCCGTGTAGTCGCCTTAAGTCTGAATGCGCCGGAGGCCTGAGAAAGGAAAGGCGGCTCCCAGCAGCCCGTGGGGCCCGTGTGCGCGTGTGCGTGTGTGTGCATGCATTTGCACGTCTGTGTGCCGCGCATGGTGTGTGTACTGTGTGCATGTGTAGTAAGTTTGCTGCACACGTTTGCATGCATGTGTGTGCATGGTGAGTGTGCGCATCGGGTGTGGCGGGCGGGCGTGCACGTGTGGTGTGTGGTGTGCACCCTGTGTGGTGTGATGTTTACGTGTGTGCTGTGTAAAATGCACATGGGTGTGTGTGTGCATGTCTGTGCGCACATGTTCGGTCTGTGTGCATGTGCATGACCCGTTCCTCTGTTCACTGGTGACCACTGAGGTCCTCGGTGGTCACTTGGGCTCGGGCAGGTGGCTCCCTGTGTCCGAGTGAGGGTGGACGCTGCTTCCTGGGCCCGCGAGACCCCTCCCGTCTCCCCGCTTTGGCAGCAGAGCTCTGGAGACCCCATCTCACGTCTGCACAACCTGGGGGCCCCTGCCCGGCCATGTCACTCCGATCTTCACCCCTGCTCACCACCCTGGGGGCGGGCCAGCTCTGCCAGGGGAGCCGGGAGGACCCAGGTCCCTGCGAAGGCTGAGCTGGGAGTCCTGGCCGGGGTTCCTGCCGCACCGCAGTGGGAGGAAAGCCGGCCTCTGGGGGCTGAGTGGCACGCCCCCCCCGCCAGCTGGGCGCCTCAGGCAAGTGACTACACCCCTCTGAGCCTCAGTTTCCTCCTCCTTGGATGGGGACAACAGTCCCTACTCCCCTGGGCACACGGAGAGGGTCTAAGGAGGTGACAGACACAAGTGTGCAGTAGGTGCCTGTTAACGGGAACTGTCACTAGACACCGCATTGTCCCCTCCCCCCACCCCAGGCGCCCCGGCCAGTCTTGCTGCGAGAGAAATAAGGCTGTGAGCACTGTCTGTCCCTGCCGGGGCCCCTCGCCGTCCGGGCTCAGGCCTGCTGCCTCCACGGGTGCCCTGCCCCAGACGGCCAGGGTGGGCAGGTGTCCCCCCACCCAGAGCAGCCGGAGGCCCCAGTGGTGGAGAGACTTCGGTCCCCTCCCCACTACACGTGGGCTCTGGTCTCCTCAACTGGGACTTCAGGGAAGGCCCACAGGGGACTTCGGGGGGCGTGGCCGCAGACCTAGGCCGGGGGAGGGGCTGGGCTGTGGCAGGAAGTCCTCAGCCACGGGAGGCAGGGGCCCGCAGACCGCTGTGGCCCTCTGGGGTTGCTGGCGACTTAGGCATCTCGTGTGACAGAGTGACTCAGGAGAAGCTGGGCCGGTGGTCCTGGGGACGGGCGAGGGGCACAGGGGCCCTACCCGGTGGGGCAGGGCACAACCAGGGCGGGCAGATGCGAGCCGGGGGCCCTTCCTCCGGGTCTCTCTGGGGCCGTGCGCCCCGGAGGTGAGGGTCCTGGCCTCCAGGAAGGGGAAGGTAGAGCCTCACGTGATCATCTTCCAGGGCGCCTGTTGCGTCCTGCCCACGCCTGGCGCTGGGTTCCAGGCTGTCCCCGAGGGTCTGGCCCCGGACGCCGGTGCGCTCTGCGGGTGGCGCCTGGAGCACTTAGCGCCTGATCCTGGGCTCCTGTGGGCGGCCGGCCGGCCTCCTACATGGAGGGCTGTGCCTGGGGGCTCCTGGGGGGCAGCGGGCCTCCGGTGGCGGGGCTGCCCAAGTCCCAGGCCCACACGAGGGCTCCTCACGCCAGATGACGGGTTAGACCAGCTCGGTGTGCTCAAGTCCGGCCCAGGACAGGGGCAGGGTGCAGTGTCCTGAGTCTGTGGCACCCAGCTCTGTCCCCGGGAGACACCCGCATTCCCATCTGCAGCTGCCCCTCGGGCCCCAACACCGGGCTGTGACCCCCAGACGGCTGGGGATGCTGGATTCTTTTCAGCCCCTTGTCGTTGGCCCTGGTGGGGGCCTGTTCCTTGAAGGCTGCGAGATTGAAGCCCAGGTGGCAATGAAGGTGCCGGCTGTGGGCCACCGTCCCTCCCTCCCAGTCAGAGCCTGCCCTTGGCTCCGAGGCCACCAAAGCCCCCTTCCTTCCCCGGGCCCGCGTGTCCAATCGGACACCACCAAGAGGCCACTCGGCAGTTCTGGGGGACCTGGCTCCTCTCCCGTGGGCTCCGTGGCCCCTCCACAGGTGGGTGCTGCTGGGAGCGGGCCACCGGTGCCCGGGGAGTACGGGTTCCAGCCTCTGTGCGTCTGGTGGCCGCACGGCCCCCGGCACAGCCCTGAGCAGAGGCTGTGAGCAAGACTGTACTTCTCACAACAGAGAGATGGGGGCGAGAGATGCGACCCCTCCCCCCAGAAGGACAAGTGGGTTTTGGGACCGGTGGGTCAGCTGGGGTCCCCGGGCATGTGGGGGAGGGGCCCCAGGGAGACGAGGAGTCTGTCCCTGGGTCCCCTGTAGGTGGCCCGACCCCAGCACCCCATGTCACACTTGGGTTAGCGTTCTAGTTCTCAGGTTGGGGGCAGGATGAGCGTGAGCCAGATGGACAGACTGACACGTGTTCTCTTTGGTCCAGGGAGCAGCTGCCTCACCCCCTGGGCTTCCGATGGCGCGTTCAGGTAGGCCCCCCAGCTCTGCACCGCCCCGGGACGAGGGGGGTGGGGGTCGCGGTGGCTGTGGCTACGGCCCGGCCAGAAGCTGCAGCGGACGGGGCAGCGCGTGTTAGTGGACAAAGGGCAACCGCGGCCGGCGGGAGACAGAGGACGGAGGGTGATACCGGCCTCGAGGCAGCAGTGTGCAGACAGGAGGGGCCCTGGCTGCGGGGGGGCGGGGGCAGGGCGGGGGCAGGCTGGGGCAGTGAGGGGAGGACGGCCTGGCCAAGTGTGCCTCAGCCTTCGGGCGGGAGCCCTGTCCTTGAGGTGACGGGAAGAGAGGGGAGGGGTCCCAGTGATGGCCAGTGAGAAGGCCAGGGCTGGGCAGAAGCTGCTGTAACCCGGGGAAAGGCCTGGGAGGTTGGAGGGAGCTGAACTTTGGGGAAGGTTGGCCTTGGGTGGGGAGAGGGGAGGGGTGGCTAGAAGTCAGGGGTCAGCTTTGTGCCTTGTATTCTTGGTGGGGCCTCTGGGCCGGGGCGCCTAATGAGCTTGGGGCCGCCACCCTTCTTTGGAGATTAGGACACCTGGCGGCAGGCGGGGGCGGGCAGGGCCATCGGCGAGCAGGTTCCCCGGGAAAGCCCCATGCCAGCTGGCCCTGGGGCTCCCTGGGTGGGGACAGGGTCCGGAGGACCACCCCTGACCGTCCCGTCCCCGGACATCCCGGATGCTGCCCCCTGCCGTCCAGCCGCCTCCTCACAGGGCCCCGTGGACGCCTTTAACCCAGGCAGGTGTGCCCGCAGCGGCGGCCGGGGCCGGGGGCACGGGTGCCAGGACCCGCTAGGGGATGTGGGCCCCTCCCACTGAGGCCCGGGACTGGGTAGTGCAGCCCCCTGGCAGGAACAGAGACGAACCGGGCCCAGGGTGGTGTGGCAGGCTGGTGCCAGGGCAGGCAGGACGGGGCCTGCCACGCGGGCGGGGAGGTGGGGGGCCGGGCAGCACTCTCGTTCCGGAAAGCATGCGAGGAGCTTATTAGATGGGGAGCCACTCGAACGCAAGGAGCAGGAGGGGGGTGGGGGGGGCAAGGGGACCAGGGCGGGGGCTCACGGTTTGCCGCGGGTGGTACAGCGCAGCACCCCCTGTCCCCCACAAACACCAGTTAGAGGCCGAGGGCAGGAGGGAGCAGCCCAGGGCAGTGCTGGGCTTCCCGCCTGCCACCCCTCTCCTGCTCCTGCCCCCAGCCGACTGGGAGCTGGGGAGGCCGGGGGGCCAACCTAAAAGTAGCTGCGGAGTCTCGGGGACTTGCCCACATGACTTTGGATCAAGGCCCAGCCCCCTTCTTGGTTTGCAGAGGCCGGGCCTCCTTCCTAGTCTCCCCTCAGATCCCTCTGCAGCCCCCGAGGGCCTTTTCCAGCTCTACCCAGGCCTTTGCCTCTGCCTTTTACCTGTTATTCCTTCTTGGCCTCTGTTCCTCGGTACATGCCTCCTTCTCCAGGCAGCTGGCCCTGATTTCTCCTGGCCTCGCTGGTCTGGGTGTCTCCCCTTTCCTCTCGGGTGATGTGGGAGAGGGTCTGCATCTCCCCTCTGTGTGCCAGGCGGGCTGGGAGAGAGTCCCACACTGCTGTCTACAGATGGGGGTGCAGAGCCCACGCGGACATCGTGTGGCTGAGCCCTTCCTTGGTGGCCGTGGGGGGAGAGGGCCCCGGCCTCGAACCACCTGCTAAGGTCGCCCATCCGCTAGAGGAGGCCCCGCCCATCCCCTAGGGAGAGGCTTCCTTTCCCGTGGTCGATTCGTGTGCTGCGCACGCAGCAGGGCCCCAGAGCTGAGGTCTCCTGGGGGCTGAAAACAGCCCACCCCGGGCCTGACAGGAGCACACACACCCTTGGAACTGCCGGTCAGAGCAGGCCAGTGGCCCGCGTGGATCCGGGCGCCGAGTGCCCTGAGCCTGGCCTGCAGGCTGAGGGTCCAGAGGGCCCTCTCTGTGCCCCTGGAAGCAGCACGGCCTGCTTTGCCCAAACCGGGAAGGTGGTCACCCTGCGTGGGGCAGAAACCTGCTGCCCCCCCTCCTTGGGGACCCTGGTGGGCTCTGGGTGCAGCCAGAGCTAACGACTGTCCTCTGCTGCTGCTCCCGCCCCTCCCCCCTTTCTCTGCAGCGGGGGCTCCGGCGGGGCGTGCTGGGTCTTCCTCATCTGGGACCCCCCCCCACCAGGTTCAGGCCTCCGCGGGGGTCTGGAGCCACTCCCGGGAGCCCCACGCCCCTCCAGGCCCGCGCGTCCGCGCTGAGAGGCAGCCCCGTCCGCGGGTGGACCCGAGGTCTCCCTGCGGGCCGGTGAGGGGGACGTTTGGGAGCCGTTTTCAGTGAGCGCCCCGGGCATCAGTGTTCTGTGTTTTATATCAGTCAAGTGGGCGCAGCGTCCGGAGGGGGCCCCCAGGCCAGGAGGGGCGGGAACCGTGTGACTTGCTCTGGTTCACGGAATCAGGCGAGCGACCCCACATGGCCAGGCCCGATCTGGCTCTGCCTGGCCACCGTCTGCTCCTGGCCGGAGCTGAGGGTCTCTGTGGCCTCGACCTCCCCGCAGGGAGCAAGCAGGCAGTATAGTGCCGCCCGGCCGTGGCCTTGCTGGGGCAGTTCAAGGGCGTGAGGGTGAAGGGCACCCAGGGTCCTCCCGCCGAAGCCCCCAGCCCTGGGCTTGGCTCCCCGGGCCCGCGGACGGGCAGCTCAGAGACAGGGTGTCCGGTGCGGCTTTCCACCCCCCTTTACCCCGAGGACGGGAGTGTGGGGGAGTCTGCCGGACAACGGGCAGGCAGGACACCACCATGGGCCCCCTGCGGCCGGGGTCCTTCCTCGTGGCCTGGCGTGCGGGGCCGGGTCGGTGTGCATTCGGACAGGCCGCTGAGGGGCCGCGCTCCCTCGTGCCCTGGCTCCTGCTGCAGCTCCCCCAACACGGGGTGGGGGGTTCGGGCAGAGTGAAATGGGGGAGGAGCAGGTGCATGTTTCTCGGGTAGGGAGGTCCTGAAGTGCCTGGGGTCATCCCGGAGGGGGTGTCACCGTGGATGGGGGAGGGACTTCCCGTGAAGACTCACTGGTACGGAGGGGGGTCCCTGAAGCCGGGAGCCGGGGAGTGACCGGGGGTGGCAGGGGCCTGAAGATACAACGGTGGGTCGCTTGACTGCAGCCGCCACGGGACATCCACGGGACATCCAGGGGGGCAGCTTGGCAGGGATCAGCCCGCTGCAGGTGCAGAGGCGCGGGGAGAGGGGCACGGTGGTGAAGCGGAGAGAAAGGCAGTGCTAGGTCTGGAAGGAGGAGGGTGCCGGGGGGCGCTGGGGCAGTCCGGGAGGTCCCCCAGGCTCGGGGTGGGGGGCTGCAGGATGGGAGGGGTGCTGGAGGAGGTGGGGGGGAGCCCTCGGCCGCCCCTGGAGTCTCACCGTCCCCCTCCCCTGCAGGAGCCGCGGGGCCTGAGAGGCCGTGCGGCGAGGCGCCCCCCTACGTGAACATCCCCGTCAGCCCCTCCGCCAAGACGCAGCTGCACTACATGGGCCTGGAGCTCCAGGGGGCCAGCGCGGGGGTCCGAGGTGGGTCCCCACATGGGGGCCGCAAGCCCTGGGGGTCTGGGGGCGTCCTCCCGGTGCCCCCAAGTCCATGCTCTTGCTGAGCTGTGTCCCCCGAGGGTGGCCCCCCGCCCCCAGCTCAGCTCCCGATCCCATCACCTCTGGGGGGGCGGGAGGCCCCTGCGGGAGGTGCGGGCCCCCCGGGGCTTACTCACGGCTGGGGCCGCTTTCAGGGGCCGGCACCTCCCGCTACGCACAGATCGACATCATGGCCACCGAGGCGGCCCACAGGGCGGGGGCCCAGCACGCGCAAAGCCGGGAGGAGCGGCTGCCCGAGCTGGAGCAGAGGAGGAAGGGGGCCCCACGGTGAGGACGCCGCCGCGGTGACCGGACAGCTCAGCGCGGCCGAGCCGACGTCCCTTCTGCCGGCGGCGGCCGAGGGCACCGGGGAGCCCGTCATCTCTGCCGCATCGCCGGTGGTCTGGGCTCCGTGACGGTGGCCTCTCGGCCGCCAGGTGGCCGTGGCTGGTCCCCACGCCCTCCCCGCCCCGCGGGGCGCTGTGCGCGGACCTGGCCTCCGTAAGCCACGCCGCAGCTCAGGCAGGTCGGGAGGAGCCATGCGTCCGGGTGCCAGCTTGCCGCTGGTTACCAGAGCCGGCGCCGCGGCTCAGCCGCAGGTGGCCGGGGGCAGGGTGGGGGTGGGGATCGGAGAGCAGTTTCTGCTGCGCTGGGATGCAAACTGCCTCCCTCCCGTGGGCGTGGTGGCCACCCGACCGACCGACAGACCTGTCCTCGGAAAACAAACGTCCCCAAACCACAGCAAGGCCAGACCAGGCCCTAGGCCGAGTGTCCTGCGGAACCCCCCCCCCCCCCCCGTTGTCCCCACTCCTGGGTCGCCGCCGCCCTGTGCCCGGTGATGGCGCCGATGAGCCCGGGGGCGGGAGGGCCGTTCCACCTTCGGAGCCGGCAGGCTGCCCGCGTGGCCCCCACGTGTGGTCACCTGACCGTGCGGCTCCTTAGGGCCCATTACAGTGAGTCACGAAAATAGTTTAAAATCGTTAATGTTCTATTTTTAACATGCGCGTTATTTTCCTGAAGGATGAGGTGATCTGTCTTGTGCTGTGTCTGTGATGGGCCGTGGCTCCGCCTGACCCTGGTCACGGCTCTGTCACCTGAACACAGCACAGGCGCTCAGGACCCAGGTCCCCCTCCCCCCACCTGGCGGGTCTGGGTGGGGTGTCCATGAGGGTTTCCTCCCAATGGTGCCTGTGGCCTTGGGGAGGTTGTGTGGCATTTTTATGACTCAAAGAGCTGGAAGGGCGGCGGTGGCCATGGCTCCACCGGCCGAGGGGCGGCTGGTGCTGGGAAACTTCCAGAGGCACTGGCGGGGCTTCCTGACATTCCTCCCTCGGCCTGAAGCCCGCTGGCCTCACCTCAGAGCCGAGATGGGCTCCGCTCTGCCTGACCGGGGTCTCCACCGCAGCCCACCCAGGTGCCACCCTCCCGTCCACCCGCCACCCACCCACCCACCTGCCACCCATCATCCGATACAATCCACCCACCCACCATCCGCTCTCCATCCACCGCCGGCCCATCTATCACGCCACCGTCTGCCCGCCACCCATCCACAGGTCCGTCATCCAGCTTTCAGCCCCCCAGCCCCCCGCCATCCATCGCCCGGCATTTATTCATCGCCCATCACTCATCCGCCGTCCATTCCCGTCCCTCCCTCCCGCCTCACCCCTGACCCGCTGAGGACCCGCCAGGACGAGGGCGGTGCCTGTGGCTGACGCTCCACGTGTCCTCCTCAGCTGAGGTCCCTAGGGTTGGTGGGTTTCCCAACACCAGCACCCTTCTCCCTGCCCCGCCTCCTGAGCCGCCACCTGACCACTGAGGAAGCTTGCGAGTCGAGGCAGGAGGAGGGAGGCTCGGCCCTGAGCCTGTGGGGGCAACTGTCCCGGGTGGGACGCCAAGGCCTCAGGGAGTCAGGTTCTCCGCCTAAGGGGCCCCCCACAGCGCGCCCTGACGAGATTCCGGGGTAGGCTTCCCTTTCGAATTCCAAGGCGGGGTGCGAAACGCGGCCTGCACACCGAGCCCAGGGCTTCGGCGGAGAGGGCTCGCCCTCGGGTGGGAAGGGGCTCAGGCGTCCCCACACATCACCTCTGGGAGAGGCAGCTTGGGGTCCTGGGCCTTACCGGTGACCTTGAGCGGTGGGTGTCCGGGGTCTACTGTTACCCAAAATGAAAGAAGGCTGCTGGGGTTTTGTGACGTGGAGACAGGGACACGGACGTGTTGGGTGTTCACAGTTCCCCGAGGGGCGCGGCCACCACGAGCATGCCTGAGGGATGTGTGTTCTCGGCCAAGGCCAAGGGTGACCGCCCTCCAGCCCAGGAGGCCCCACAGGGTGCGGGGCTCAGCCGGCTGCGGCGGCCACACGGGCGGAGCAGGGGGACGACCCCCGTCCTTCCGGAGCCGAGAAGGGCTGCGCCGCGCTCAGTGGCCAGAGCCCGACACCGGGGTCGACCTGGCAGAGCGGCCACGGCTGCCACAGGGTGAGGTGCACAGGCTGCTGCGTGGCCGTGGAGGGAGGTTCTGGGGACCCCGCGTAAGCGACCCCAGTGCCACCTGCCCGAAGCGCAGCAGAGACCGCCACGAGATGTCAGGTTCCCGGCAGGAAGAGGGTTTGTTCAAGCCGCAGCCAGAGGAGGGGAAGGGGGTGGAGGGGAAGGGGGTGGGGGCTGGGGGGCAAGCCTCAACTCCACCTCAACCCAGGAGGCTCCGGGGAGATCCGGGGGCGAAGGGAAGGGTCCGGGGAGAAGCTGCGGCTGCGATGGGGCCCGTCGACCCCCTGGTTTAACCCCTGTCGCCCGGGGCCCGACTCGAGCCCAGGAAGGGGCTGGCTCCCCGCCTTTGTGGAGAGGCGACCGGCCCCCCCGCGGCCCGCCCCGCCTCCCTGTCGCGCCCTCCGCGGGCTCAGGCCGGGCCGGCGGGCGTGCGGGAGGCCGGGGTCGGATTTAGCGTCTTAGCCCCGGGATGCCCGAGTCAGATTTCGAGACCTCGTCTTCTGCGGACGAATAACGGACACGCCACTCGGCAGCGGCTTCGGATACAACATACAGACGCGCGAGTCGCACGGGCGTGAGAGGTCACCGCGGCGCGTCCCCACGCCCTCCTCGACCACCCCCGTCCACGCACGGGCACGGGATTTCCCCTTCTGGCCACAACTCTGAAGACCTCCTCCCCCAGCGCCTTCCCGAGACGCAGCAGGGCGCTGTCGACGCTGCCTCCGGGGCCGGGCACGCCCCCACCGCTGCGGTGTCGCCGGAACTTCGCACCTTCCCCCCTCCCCCCCCCCACCTCCAGCGTCCCGTCTTCTGGGCCCATGAGCTCCGCGGGTTTTCTCCAGGATTCCACACGAAGTGAGAGCCTGCGGTCTCCGTCCTCCTGAGGGAGGTCGCCTAACGTAACGCCCTCGGGGTCCATCCACACGGTCGCCGTTGCCGGGAGTTCCTTCTTTACGGCTGGACGGCATTCCAGCGTGCGCATGCGCGCGCGTACACGCTGCGATCCGACCCCACGCGTCCGTCAAAGGACACCGCGGTTCTCTGGTGGTCTGCGTGCCTGGATTACGGGAGATGACGTTGCAGTGGACGTGGCGGTGCGGGCACCTTTCTGAGTCAGTGTTTTTGTTTCCTTTGGATAAATACCCAGAGTCATAGCCGGGTCACGTGTTAGTTCTTTTTTTTTTTCTTGTTTCGGGGCACCTCCGTCCTGTTCTCCACGGCGGCTGCACCAACGTCCGCTCCCAGCGACCTGCACGCGGGGTCTCTTTTCCCCACAGCCTCGCTGCCGACACGGGCCACTCGGACAGGCGCCCGGGGGCGTCTCGTCGGGCGTCGTGTCCGGCGTCTGTCGGCATCTCTGGGGGCGAAAGGCTGTTTAGCTCCTCTGCCCATTTTTTTCATGTTTATTTACTTTTTGGGCGAGAAAGAGAGAGAGCGAGCATGAGCAGAGGAGAGGCAGAGAGAGAGACTCCCAGGCAGGCTCCGTGCTGCCAGCGTAGAGCCTGACTTGGGGCTCAAGCCCGTGACCCGTGAGCTCATGACCGGAGCCGGAATGGAGAGCCGGGTGCTGCACTGACTGAGCCACCCAGGCGCCCCCCCCCCCAAATTTTTTTCTGTTAAGTTGTCTGAGTTTTTTGTTTCTTGTTTGATGTAGTCCCGCTTTTTTCCTTTTGCTTTCGGAGTCAAACCCAAAAACTCACCACCCAGAGTGAGGCCAGGGAGTCACAGCCTGTGTCTTCTTCTGGTTTTCGGTTTCACATTTTACTTTCAAGTCTTCGATCCCTTTTGAGTTGGGTTTTGTGCGTGGCGTGAGGCAGGGGGCCAGAGGCTGTCCCGTCTTCCCAACCCATTTATTGAGGAGACGGTCCCGCCCCTGCTGGAGTCGCGTTCTTCTATTGTGCGGCCCGCTCGTAATTCTGTTGGCAACTGACCACGGCCACGTGGGCTTATTTCGAGGCTCTTCGCCATGTCCTACTGGCCCGGGTGTCCGTTTATGCCCGGGCCCCGCTGTGTGGCCGCAGCTCCGCGATCTAGTTCGAACCAGGGAGCGTGAAGCTACTCTCCCTTTATTCTTTCTCAACGTTGCTTCGGTTCCTTAGTCTTCTGAGGTTCCAT
>PITB01030190.1:0-17132 GCA_004024585.1 Paradoxurus hermaphroditus
TTGGAACTTGACATGAATTAGAACTAAATGCCAAAAAGTGAAGAAAAACCCCTAGACCTTTGACTTTATAATGTTAGTTACCTAATTAAGACTTTCTAAAATTATTCTTTTAAGTTCTTTATCATGTGCTCATTATGCTCACTTCTTTTCCCTTTATGGTTCTAAAATTTTAGGTCTTTATATTATATCACAAAGTTTTCGACACAGGTGGGGACATCACTGGCATTTAATGCAGATTTTGTGATTGGTTATTTTATAGAACACTGCCTGGCAATACAAAAATAGGTAACATTTATACAAGCACAATTATGTTATACCTTGGTTTCCTCATTTCTCTTTAAGTTCTATTATGTCCTCAACCTACTCTCTCAAACAAAATAATTTAATTAAAGAATTTCAATAGTACTAAACCCAGAGTAAATATATAGATTCTCCAAAGTGCAACAGTTGCTATGGAAATGGATTTGTCTTTTGCTGTGACATATCAGGTTCAAAAAGAACAATTTTAAAAAGTGTAGTTGGAATAGCAGAAGATTTATGGGAGACTTGGATGTATTTTATTTTTACTAATGACAGTAGATGAAAAGAATCTATGGAGGGAAACTTACACATCCAAAATTAAGAGAGGAACTTGATCTAGGACTTTACATATAATATCAGATATTCAAGAACATGTTAAGTCGATCTAACTTAAAATTAGTTTTTGTTAAACTAAGTTAAGTTGATCTAACTTAAAAGAAGTTTTTGTAAACTTCTTATATGATCAGAGAATGACTTCATATGCTACTGATACAAATAACACAACAGATTGTAAGTAAAATATACTGTCTCTATTACATTCATTTTGCTATTTTTACAACTTGGAAGGAGAGTGAAAAATAGACCTTTGTGATTTGCCTAATAAAAATGCCATCTTTTTAGAAAAGCAGATCTAAGTAATTCTGTATACTGGCACAGTAACACTGTCTTGAAATTTAGTAGGGCATACTGCTTTTAGAAATTTATTTTGTGGGGAAAAAAGAGATTTTTCTTTTTAATTTCAAGGCTCTAGTTATGTTCTTTTCCATTTGCAAGGGACGTATTTTTCAATGTGTAGTTCTCCATAGAAAAATAAATTCAGCTCATCTTTATCTATGTTTACACACCTGTATTTTTGATTTATATAAAACATTTATGAGTGTTCCTGGAAAGGCTTTGCAGATATTTGATATCAAGAACAAATTTATAAATCTGTTTACTATTTTCTGTTAAGGTATTCATCTTTAAAAGCTAGAAGACACAATTTGTACTTGGTGAGAGTGATTGTTATTCTTCAATTTACTATCGTGGTTTAATGACTACGTATCTAATTTTGCTTTTTACCTGGGTGAAGAAAACCTTGGTGCTACATACACTTAGTGACTAATTTATTACCGATTTCAACTTTATCATATTTGTTATTTATTCATAGAAATTGTGCCGTGTGAAGGGAGATAATGCCTTTTTGCTCTATTATGTTATCCATAGTATATTTATATTTTATAGAGTAAATACTAAAATTGCTTCATGAAGTCGATAAAACCAAAATTTTTGTAGCTCCTTTTAAAGAGAAACTGGGCCAAGATGTAGGACAGGAATACCTCTCATCTTTGATAACGTCAGGCCACTTGTCACATTCGTGATGGGTCTATTATTCCTAGGGCAGATAAACTATGTCTTTTACAGTAAAGACAGGACTGATTGAGTAGTTTTTGTGAAAAGGGTCTTTCTCACCAGTTAACTTCTTGGCAAGATGGAACTAGAAATAGTTCCTTATATATATAAAAAGATAACTTGTAAATAACGCTCCATTAATGGCAAAATTAATTTCTATGATTGTTAAGATGGGAAGACTGTGTTACACTATTGAATGGATTTTTATAGATTTGACTCATTTAGCATCTTTAAATATTTTAAGAAATGGCACGATAACTTTTGAAAACAGCAGAAGATATAAACGCTTTATATCTAGGGAGAATCTTACTATAGATTTTCTTAAAATAAGTGTTCTTAAAGATACTACAGAAGTTGGCTTAATGTGTTCTCTTCCACTGAAGCCTGCTTTATTTCATTGTTGGAAAAAAGGTTTTCGATGTTTTGTGAGTGCAATGAAAAGTTCTTGCTGATTCTCATTGCACCACAATGCAGTGTCATTATCATTATCAAAGGCTGCTGAGAGATTAAGGAGCAAAGAAACTCATGCAATTACACAATTAATATGCTGATCTTTGGATGGACAGCAGAGCTACCTTTGTTTTTGTGTTTGTTTTTTTATCTTTCATAAAATTATTGAGAATGGCAATATGTAAAAACATCCCAATGGACAAACCTGTCCTACTTTTCGTAAAGGAGAAAAAAACCCTCTGTGTTATAAAAAACATAGTTATAAAAATTTACAAGTTTCTAGTATTACTTGATTTTGAGGCAATATTAGAAATGGAGGAATCGAAAATTTCTAAATCATAGTTATACTGCCCCAGCAAACATTTTTATTTAAAAGATTTTTAAATTGTATTTACATATATGCAACAATTAATATATATTTTATGATACATCACTATAGATGCTTTTGGTGGATCAACTGGTGGAGGTAGTGATTGTTAAGTTTTTCTACTGGAAAGGTACTCTATTTATTGTTTTATCATTGTACTCTTCGAAAAGAAGTCAGCAGGTACAGCCCACAATTAAAGAGTGGAGGGTTATATCACCTCTTTGAAGAGGCTGTATCTACACATATTTGGATTCTTCTATTCTTATGGGGGAAAGAGTGGTCACAAAACCAGGCCATTTAAATTCTTAATATAGATCTTTTCTCTAACTTTTCACAGCATCTCTTAATTCCATTTGATTAAAATAAGTATTAATAACTGCAGTCATGTGCCGAATGCTGTCTCAGATCCTGGCAATCAGGACGTGAGCAAGATTATAACAGCTGCAGGATTATATCTAGAGGTTGGAGACCGATAGCAACTGCCCACCCACAAGGAAGCATTTACAAAATGATTTTCTTAGTCTCTCAGGAACTCAATAGCATATATTCACTTAATTAACATAGATTTGATTACATAATTATGTCATTTAGAGAGTTATGTTATCATAGAGTTTTCGAGGTACACTGGTCATTTGGGATAACAGCTAGCTATATACTTAACTTATAATCTGAAATTCAAGTTTGGAGCCGTGGCTGTAGATATTGTAGATTTTCAATATCTTGGTCTCATTTAATGTACTAGGAATAAATAATATGAAAAAGTTAAAACATGTAAACAATACGAACTGAATTTTTAAAATTTAAAAGTACAATATTTTTTTGATGTACCAACAGAGACAAAAATAGCATTAAAGAAATTGAAGGTAGAAAACACCATCAAAAGTGGGTATTTCTTATATTCCATTGATTCATATCAGTTCAAATTAAAAGACCCACATGTATCCCTTAATGCTTTAAGAGTGTACATTATTCACATGTTTCCTCACTTTTTCTTGCTTTAGTCTTTCTTTTGGTTTGTTTTAAATCTACTTCACATATGTATTAAGGGGAGGAGATATGACTATTGCTTTTAGAAATTATCTTCTAAGCTGTTTAATCTGAATATCCAAAAGTAAATCTTAAATCCTCCCATTCCATTATACACAGAAATCACTAATATCTATGTTTTCAAGAATTTATTTATATGAGTCATGATTACATTAACAGAAGTTTCAAAGAAGTACAAAATCTACACGATCCGTCCTGATCACTGCTCTGTGCTCCAAACCTGTATTTCTAATCCCCACTGGAAATCTGTCCTACAGGTTATCATGTCTCAACTTCTATCAATTTCTAAGAGTAAGAATAAAAGTTTTATTTACATTTCTTACATTATTCTGAACTTAGGTATTATGGATTCTTGAGTTTGTTGTCTTGGATTTAATATTTCAGCCAGTTTCCCCATCTACATGATAAAGCCTGAATTAGGGCGATACAGTTGGTTTAACGAATGTGTCTAAACTTTCTTTGTAAACTGAAATACATAGTACAAATAGAAATTAGAATATATAATTAAAGCAGCAATCACATCCATTTAAGGAGTATATACTAGAGATTTTATAATTAATATTATTTTCCACTTTAAAAACTTTTAATTCTTTCATAATTGACTATTGTAATTAATTTGTTCAACTATTAAAATATTTTAAGTCTGAGATTCAAATTCCATTTCCCATATAAATACTGCCTTTTCTTTTGTCTGTAATTTTATACCTGTTTAAAATATGCTGTATATGAGCAGAAAATTGACTATTAAAGAAAAGCATATATAAATACATATATTTGTGAATTTTGTTTTCTAGGTCACTTCTGTTTGTTACTGGTAAAACAAATCTCTAGAAATCTCAGCCATACAAATTAATGTACCTGAGATTTGAGGCTGAATTCACATCTGCCTCATGTCATTCCAACAAAATTTCTAAGCCAATTTAGTTTTGTTAGATAATATTTACTTTTGATGACAAATGTTGAATGTATGGAAAATAAGTTGAGCTTTAAAAACGCTGGCATAGAAAATCAATGAAAGTAAATATGGAACATCATTATGACATTTTTAACATCTCATTGTGTGGTGTAATAGAGTTTGGCTACATTTGTGTATAGGCAATAACTTTTGGGCAAAAAGGTGGACACACATTCTCACAAAATGAGAAGAAGGTTTATGAAACCCAAGAGATGTTAAGATTGCTTAATTCCAGAAGAGAGTTTGACAACCCTGGACTAAAATCAGAGACAATTATAATCTGTGTGCTTTCTTATGGTGCATTGTGTGTATGATAAAGAAAATATACTTGTCTATATCTTCTGTATTTATATCTCTTTAAGTACTTGTTTAATTCTATTGCAGTAATTTTAATAAATTAAAGAAAGCGAAGCAAAACATATTTCCCCTACCTACATTCCAAATAGGAATTCCATTCAACATATACAGAAGAGGAAAAGTATCACTGTTGCTTTGCTTGGAACTCTTGTGTTCTTGGTATAACCAGGCTGACATAAGTCTCTTTATACATGGAAGATTTTATGGACCAAGCCTGAATCACTGGTGGACATGTGTCAGACTCCTGTCAGAATGAGTCCACCGAAGAGTTTGACAATGGTTTTCTAAGTACTCAGTTGGAATGAAAATAGGAAAATGTACCTGACCAAATGGATTTTCCACTCTTGCTTTGCTAGAGTCAAACAAGAGGCAAAGGAGGAATTCCTTTTCTTAGAATAGGATTTAAAATAATGTTTTGATTTCCTATTCAAAGATTTTTATTTGTAGCTAATTCTAATGTTGAATAAAGGAGGATAACTCTGAAAAAATAAATCAGGTTAGGAGAAAAGCAGTGAACATGGTTCCTTCCTTTGCATCCTATTATTTCACATACTAGAGATTCAGACCTAAACTTGTAATTACTTATTTAGACTATAAATAAAAATGTGCTCCCACATTTGTTAAGACACATTGAATAAGAACAGGATTAGAATTTCCTGATAATCTATAACTCATTAAAAACGTGTTTTTTAAATAGCTGCTCATAATTTCTTTATGACAGGTAGATATTTCCAACATTTCTTTGTAATGGAGCATTCACCTTTTTTTTGTATCTGTAAATCCAAGGCACTGATTAATGATCAGTGAAATAAATACACAATCAGATGTTATTCTGCCAAAGATTGTTTTCCTGCTTTGCATAGTGAATGGAACTCTTTCAGTATGAATTTTGGAAGTGAACTTTTAAGATGAAGATAGTAAATGAAGATGCACACAGACACACAGAGAAGTGTTGATGTGCAGATAATATTAACAAAAATGAAATACGATTTTTAGGACAAAGATGGCTGATATGTTTCAAGGAATTGCATATGATATAGGTCATTTCAGGTAGGCAAAGATAATTAAGTATTTATTATATATCCTGATAAGTGAATGGGTTAAATCTCAAATATCTGAGGCCCAGCATCTCCCCCCAGTTTCTTCCAAAAGTGTGAACCCACAGAAATCATATTACATCTTATAGGGTGAATGTGACCCAGCTGTCAATTGTATTAGCTCAGATTCCCTTCCATAGGAAGAACGATGATGTGCTGGTTCTAACTTCTCCATGAATTTATTGACTTTCTGTTGTGAGACAGACAAATGACCTTCAGCTGAGCAGATAGAAGAGCAACTCTTAATACCCAGGCACAAACATTGTCAAGCCAAGTAGTTTATATATATATGTTCCTAGTTTTCTTTGCAAGGTACTTACTCCAAACCAAAGCCACCGTCTCAGAAACTGCCAAGATCTGGGCTTCTAAATGAACCCAGCCGCAGATGCTTATGGCTCCTAGGTACACATTTTTAAATGTAAGGGTCACAGTGTAATGAAGAAATCAAAGTCATTTTGGAAAAGTACAACTGACAGCATGTTCTTTAATTGAATAGAGCTGACAAGGCATTTGGAAAGAATTGTTCATAAATATTTAAATGGACTCTTAGGGCAATAATTAAGATTGAATTACATTAATGTGACTAATTCAGTTTGTTGTGTTTTTTTTCAATTACAGAAAAATCCATTTAGTTTTGGCTTTGCCAGCTTTATTTTTTGCAGCCTAGTCATTTTAATTTAGCATCTTGTGTCTACCCATGCATTTATAAATGTTGCTAATTCATCAATAGAAGGTGAATTCAATCTACATACTAAATAAACTCAAGTTGAAGTTGCTGTTTGCAGACACTGAGTAACTTATTACTAATTCTTTGTATCACATTGTTCTGTAATGGCTGTGTAGACTCATTCTTCATTACATTGACACATTGACAGCTGAGAAAGAAATTAAGAAGTGAATGGCAGTGAAGCACATCTATTAGAAATGGAAAGAACCAATATGACTTCAGAGATACTGAAGGAGGAAGGTAGTCCTATGACTGCCACATGGGGGAAACACATGCTTATTACATATCATCAGATTGCAATCGCAGGTGCACAGCCATGCTGTCATACAACAGTTACGCTGAATTTTTCTTCGTTTCTGTTCCTACTTTTCCTGTTTGAGAGGATGTATTTAACTGTAGTGCTTGATTTCTCCTATTTGAAATTCAGATGAAATAGCAGTGGATCCTCAACTGCTAAAGTGTTCTTGAGTCTTGGGGCGCCTGTGTGGCTCAGTCGGTTAAGTGTTGGACTCTTGGGTTCTGCTCAGATCACGATCTCAGGTCTTGTGGGTTTGAACCCCACTTCGGGCTCTGCAATGAGAATGCAGATTCTGTCTTCCTCTCTGCCCCTCCCCGACCCGCACTGCCTCTGTCTCTCTCAAAATAAACAAGTAAACTTACCAAAAAGAAAAAAAGTGTTCTTGAGTCTTTGGTAACTGGCAAACAGAAGTGGAAAACACTGCATGATAATCAAGAACCCAACAATGAAGAACAATTTCAACAAGCCTAGTCTTGTTTCTGTAGAGGGCATGGCAGCCTAATATGCTACTGTAGCCTTTTTTTTAACTATAGTTAGGCAAAGCTGTATTAATACATAGCAAAGATATTGTGAGTTCTTATCTACCAGTGATTCACATAACATATCTCCTTGTATGTCTTATATGCATTCATATATATGTATATCTTACATAAGCATGTATATACACAGTCATTTAACGTATTCATTCCAATAGAGTATTTTAGGTTAGAAGTTAGGCTAATTTTTAGAAGTCTATTTTTATGACTCTAATTGGATTTATATAAAACTCGTAGAGCTCTTTGGTGAATGTGTGAAAACAGTTTTTATCACTTCAATCTATAAAACTTTTTTTATCTGAAAAAGGAGCCTTAACTTCTTTCTTCCTGTTTTTATTAAATAATAGGTTTTCTGGTCATTTATGTCTGGCATGACTTTAAAGTAATTCATTGCATTAGCAATTATACTTAGTCACCAAAAAGCAAACATGTAAAGAGAACTTAGCCTCACAAAATAAGGTTCAAATCTTATTTCCCTTTATTCTCTTATCTTTCTTATTCGCCTCTTCGTAGCTGTTATAGTAATGATTTTGGCACTTAATGACGTCTATACTCTTTGTCAGTTGTGACATTATGCTCTTTATCTGCCTTATTTCATTTTTTAAATAATCAGATGAAAGATGCGCTATTGCCCATATTTTACACATAAACCGGGGCTCTGGGGTGCGGATTCATATGCTTAAGAGTAGGACGTCAGTTCAAATCCCTGCTCCTCCATTTACTAACTGTGCTATCTTGATCAAACTCATAACATATTTAAAATTCAGGATTATTGATTATAAAATAGGAATAATCATGCCTACATCATATGATTATGAGGACGTCGAAATGAGGTAACCCAGGACTGGTACAAAATGAGTATTTAGCGGGCACTGGGTGGCTCACTCAGCTGAGACTCTGACTCTTGAATTCAGCTCAGGTCTGATCCCAGGGTCATGTGATCTAGTCCTGCGTCAGGCTCTGCGCTAATCCTGGAGCCTCGTGGAGCCTTCTGAAGTCCGCTTGGGATTCGCTGTCTATCTCTCTCTTTCCTTGCTCTAAAAAAAATGAGCATTTAGCAAAGAGTAGTTACTACGATGAGGCCTAACTGCCCTACCCAAGATTTTGGGCCCATTTACTCCCATCTTTCCCAGAAAATTCTCTATCAGTTATATCTCTTTTCATTTCTTTGGCCAATTTATTCTTGCCCACTGGAATTTAACTTTCAAACTATATACACAACCTCATTTCGTTCATCCTGGTGCAAGTGAACAAAACCGAGTAAATAAAAATGTCTATATATTTAAAATAAATGATTAGCAAAAAATAAAGACAAAAAACAAAAAAAAATTGCTACCTACTGCAAGTTACTGTGTTCTTTCTTACCTGCTGAAGTTATTAAATTAACTTATAATAATAGAAATTTGAATAGAAATCACTTTTTTACTACCCATCGCTTTAAAAGAATTATACGGGTGCCTGACTGGCTTAGTCAGAAGAGCCTGTAACTCTTGTTCTGACGGTTTGTGTTGTAAGTGTGAGCCTCACGTTGGGTGTAGAGATTAATTAAAAATAAAATTAAAAAAAATAATTGTAAAGTGTTTTTTATCAAAATAATGCATGTTATTCATTTAAATAATTAAAAGTACGTAATAATAAAAAACAAAAAAGGGGGGAGAGACAGAAGAAGAGGAGAAGGAGGAAGAGATGGAGTAAAACAAAGATGAGGAGGAGAAAAGAACAAAGGAAGGAAGAAAAGAAGGAAGGGAGGGAGGGAGGGAAGGAGGAAAAGAAAATTACAGAATGCACTTTATCCCATCCTCTACTGAATTCTGAATCCCAAAAGCAACCTCTTGTAAATTATCTCTCTATTCCAGCATTTATTTCTAAATAAACTAATACTGCTCCATCTTAATTTTATTTTCTCACTTTTCAAATCATTGATTTATATTACAGAAGATGAAAATTGTCTTAGTTTCCCCTAATCCCTATCCCTCATCCACCAGCATGGTTCTATTTCCTTCATCCTAACAGCGTATCCAAAGGAACTCTGAAACTCTTCTCCTTTCAGTAAAACCCATCAAGGAATCTTCCTATTTTGTTTCCTTATCCATCTGTCCTGTGCCATCTCTTGTCAGCTACAGCCAGAGCCCTAGGTTGTCCTTTCACTACTATCCTTCATCTGTCCTTGACTTCTCTCTTGTGTCCAATCCCGAATTCCTGGACCTGTATCATGTTCTTTCCTGACCCACTCTTTTGGGGAAGCTACTCAAAGCACAAGTCTCCAGCGAAGGGATGCATGGGAAAAAAGATTAAAAACTTGTATGTCTGAAAATAGCTTTATAACAGCCTCAACCCTAATTAGTATTTGGATAGAAAGTTTTAGATAGTTTGGATAGTAAATCTGTTTTTCTCAGCCTTCTGAAGGCATACACTGCTGTTTTCAGATTCCCACTGAACAGTCTAATGACTTTTTATGTTGCATCGTATATATCTGGTGTTAAATTTTTCCCCCTTAGGATTTTTTTCTCTGCATACCTGTATTCTAAATTATTGGATAATCATCCCCTGGAAGATCATTTTTCCAATTGTGACGAGCAATTATTGTGATCTTTTAACATTATCTTTATGTGATTTGTTTCAAATATCTATTTAATAATTGCCTCCCACTTTTTGTTGGTTCAATCTTCCATTCCTGTTAGTGGCATATTGAACATTTTATGTAATACTTTATTCTTCTTTTCTATATTCTCTCTATGCTTTTTTGTCCTACTTTCTGGTAGTTTTCTTCAACATTATCATATTATGAGATTTCTTCAAATATTTATTCAATGTTGGATGTTATTGATAAGAGTGTTGTATTAAAAAGCTTAGTGATGAAAACAAACAAAAAGAAGAACTCAGGCATTGATACATACAACAGGAAGAAACTTTGAAAACACGCTAGTGAAAGAACCTAGTCACAAAAGACCATATATTGTATGATTCAATATAAAATGTGGAGAATAGGTACATTTACAGAGACAGAAATTAGTTTAGTGGTTGCGTAGGCCTGAAGGTGTTAGACAGAAATGCGGTGTGTAATGGAAACAATTTTTTAGACTAATGAAACGTTCTAAAATTGATGATGATGATGGACGTAAAACTCTGTGAATATACTAAAAAACATTGATCTGTATCCTTTAAATGGGTGAACTGTATGATATGTGAATCATATTTTAATAAAACTATTATGTATATATTTTAAAGGTTATTTGTGAACCTTGAAAATGTTATACCTAGTCAAAGAAGCTAATCACAAAAGGTCACATAATATTTGCTTCCATTTATATGACATGTCCAGAAGAGGCAACTCTGTGGAGACAAAAAGTAGATTAATGGTTGCCTCGGGTTGTGGGGGTTGGGGAAAGTGGAGAGGTAAAGCTAATGAGGATAGTGCTTCCTCTGGGGTAAAAAAAAAAAAAAAAAGAAAGAAAGAAAGAAAGAAAGAAAAATATTCTAAAAGCTGATTGTGGTGATTGTTTCACAACTCTGTGAAAACACCGAGGATTCATGTACATAAAAATCATTGAATTGAACCCTGTAATGGGTGAGTTTCATGGTATGTAAATTACGTCTCAACAAGGCAGTTAAAGTGCAATAAAACAGCCTATTGAAATGCCGACCGTGCTTGTGTATGAAGGGGTCTTACTGGAAGATGGGTTTAGTCTCTAGTGAAGTTTTATTTGGACTGCAAACTGTCCATGTCTGTAGCTTTTGTTTTGTTTTGTTTTGTTTTCTCCTTCTGGCTGGTTGGTTTCTTCAGAGATACATTTTCTAATCCCTTGCTTAGGGCTGTAATCTGAGTATCCTTACAACTGTAGCTGCTTAGAGAACTAGGACTGAAATTGCAGGGTTAATTTTTAGAATTCCATTTAATTCCTTTGTTGTCAGGATCGTTTTTCACCCTCATCCTTGGGTATCCTTGTCATTCCTGAACCTTGGTTTGCTCTCACTCAGTTTTCCCAGAAGATAAATAAATCATTCATCTTTTGCCTAATTATGGAGAGATACTCACACTGATGGGTACAGTGAGGGGAAATCTGGACATTGTAACTCTTTATTAATGCAGACTGTTAACTAGGTCCGCCCCTCACGCTGCTTTTAGGAATTTTTTCATGAGTTCTTTCTGCTGCACAGACAGCTCATTTCATCTTGTCATCCTCCCCTGCAGGCACTGGGTTTTCAGCTTTCTCTGTGTTACAAGTCATTTACTACTTATCCATCTGCTTCACACATCCCCAAAATATGTTGACACCTCACCTCTCCCCTGCTGTCATCTCTTCTCTAGTATTTCTCCCTCTGCCTGTCTCTCTACAGATAGGTAGGCAGACAGATAGATGAGATAGATGGACGAATGGATGGATAGATAGATGATACATACATACATACATACATACATACATACATACATACATACATACCTACATGCACCGATACATAGATATACAGATAAATGGGCAAATAGGTAAAATAGACGTTAGCCAGCTACCTAGGTGATAAAGATTTCAGGTCCTTGGAAGAAGAAGAGTAAAACATGTGTTCAATTCTCCACTCTTTACCATTCCCCTCAGGGAAACTCCCTTTCTCTTTCACTCTCCCACACAGGGGTCATCAATGACTACCCAAAAGATCAATCCTACTTTTTTTCTCTCCTTCCGTGGATACTACTTGCTAAGTCTTCTCTTTACAGAGACATTTTTTTAACCTACTTATTTTTTAAATTTTATTCATTTATTTTTGAGAGAGATAGAGACAGCGTGAGTGAGAGAGTAGTAGGGAGAGGGAGAGAGAGAATCCCAAGCAGGCTCCATGCTGCCAGCGCAGAGCCGGAGGTGGTACTTGAACTCACGAAACTGTGAGACCATGACCTGAGCGGAAACCAAGAGTCAGACACTTAACCAACTGAGTCACGCAGGTGCCCCTACAGAGACATTTAAAAAAAAAAATTCTTTGGCCCCTGAGTTCTATAAAGCTATTGTCTAAGTTTTTCTCAAACTTGTGATACAATTTTTATTTTTTTTTATATTTTTAAAAATCTTGATTCACTACTCCATTTTTATCTCTGACTGCTTCTTAACTTTTTGTTGACAGAGCAAGAATGGGGCAACTTGGGCATACTTTTTGCCTAGTGTTTCTGTGAGGATCTGGCCTTACTCCTCTTCTACAGGTGCCCAGGGCAGGAAGGGAAGAGCGATAACTCTGCCTGGACTTCACTGGATAAAATATAGAGGGAACCTGAAGGATAATTGTGTCTGATCCTCTTATTTTTTTTGATTCCAAGAAATTCTCTCTTACACGTAGTATTGTTGATATAGAGAAAATTGACTATTTAAGTAAGGTCTAAACGTGGGAATAAAAAAAAGGACGGAATGAGTGCTTTCTCATTTTATTTCAGGAGGCCATAATTTCAAAATGCCTCAGCTGGCAAGGGGAAGTACAGGCTATTAAAATATCACAGGAATGGAAATATAACTGGAAATAGGCTTTGGAGAATAATGAAGACTTTGGATTTCTAGGCAAATTTTAAAATTCTCTAAAGTGCCATAAAGAAAAAAAGTTGAAGTTCTTGCTTTAAAATGTATTTTTGAATATTTTCATCTTTCAGAAAATTATGAAAATGGGTAGGAGGGGGACCTAAAACTAACCCAGGGGCACCTGGGTGGCTCAGTCAGTTAAGCATGTAACCCCTGATTTTGGCTTAGGTCATGATCTCACGGTTCCTGGTTTGACCTCTGTTCAGGCTCTGCACTGACAGTGCATAGAGCCTGATTGGGATTCTCTTTCTCTCTTCCACTCTCCTTATGCGTCCCCCCAGCTCTCAAAATAAATAAACATCAAAAAATAAAATAAAAGAACCGAAATTCATTCTAGATATCAACTGTATCAAGCACTTGAATCATAATTACTCTGCAATGTGTCAGTAGTTTTTTTGATTTGATACTTTTTAGTACAAAATTAAAATATCAAGTCTAAATTTGTTAGTTGATATATGTTCATAATGTACGACTACCTGATCAATAATTAATACTACACTTACATTTTAGCATTCCTAACTATATATGTCAACTCTCTAAGTTATAACCATGCTAATCAGTAACTACAGGAAAACTAATTATTTCACAGCAAATTAATGGAGCCTAAAAGCTCAAGAGACTGGTGATGGTGTTTAAATATTTTTACCTTTGAATTAGTAATTTATATCATAGGTGGCATTGTTGAAACTCATTATGTTCTAAATGATGATCTCTGATATGCTCATTATGAAATAATTTGAAGTGTAAAGGTACCAGTATAAAACCACATATCTCAAATATCTTATCTAACTCCTTACAGAGAAATGAGAACTGAAGCCCATAATTTTTTTTTTTTTTTTTTGTGGGAGATGTGCCAAGATTTTGCCAGGATTTTCCTTTTAAGGAGACATAGAGGACTTTTTTTGGGGGGCGGTGTATGTGAATAGCATTTTTATTAAGCAACTAACAATTAAAAAATAAAACAGTATTAAAACATTATATCCATTTTGTTTTTTAACCATTAAGTTAATGAAAAAACTGTAAGGTATGGTCATTTAAATAACAATGTAATGCTTTTAGTGTATGACCTGTATCTTAAAATTTGCAGTAGATAGAAATAGAGTAATTCCAATTTTCTATGATAGTTACAGAAGTACACTAATTAACATGTACCCACATTTCTGTATGAGGCAAGCATGTCCACAAAATGAGACCTTAGACTCCTAAATTTTAATCTTTCTAAGTTTGTATAGTGATTTCTATTGTAGTTTTAATGAGCATTTCCTTGATGGTTAATATTGTTGAAAATCTTTTTATTTGTACATTGGCCCTTTATGTAGTTTGTGAACCTTGTCTTTTTTGAAGTTTCTGTTCAAATTATTTGACTATATTTTATTGGATTATTTTTTCACATTATTATTAAGTTATAACAGTTCTGATACAATTTGAAAGCAAATTTTTGGTCAAATAAATCTACTGTGAGTATCTGCACATAGTCTAAGCTGGTCTTTGTGTATTTATTTTTATATATCTTTTGTTTATTTATTGTAGATGGGTCTTTTGAAGAGCCCTTTTATTATGCTTATTTTATTGTTTCTTTTTCTGCTATGTTTTCTTATTTTTATATTTTGTCTACAAAATATTCGCATATATGAAGATTTTCTCCTTTGAGTTCTTTCAGAGAGAGAAATCTTCACTTTCAAGATAGGTTTTCATTGTTTTCTGTGGTAAACAATTAAAGAATTGTTTGTGTTGATAAATTATCTGCCAATTTTACTGTTGTTCCTATGAGTATAATGTGCCTTTTTTATGACTTGTTTTAGGAATTTCTCCTATATTTAGTTTTAGCAGTTTCTCTATGATTTTGAACTTATCCTTTGTATGTGTAAAATATATATATTTTAGAAAGAGAGAAAGAGAGAGCACAAATGGGGGCGAGAGGCAGAGGGAAGGAGAGAGAGAATCTTAAGCAGGCTCCACACCCAGCCTGAAACCTGACATGGGGCTGGAACCCATGACCCTGGGATCACGACCTGAGTTGAAATCAAGAATCGGATGCTCAACCAACTGAGCCACCCAGGTGTTCCATATCCTTCATATTTCTATTTCAGATTTTCTTTGATAATTTTTTTTACTTTTCTTCTAATGAATATTTTTTCTATTTAATCAGTTCTTACACTCATTCATTGAGCTGCTAATTTTAATTATTTGTATCTCATCTCCAGAATTTCAGTTTAATATTGTATAATTTATAATTCTCTGCTTAAATTTGTTACAATTCTTGAGCCTACAAATTATGCTCATTGTAAAGTCTATATTAAATACCTCAGTTACATGAATTTTCATAGTCTGTTTCTGTTCTTTCTTTCTTTTATTTCAGCCATTTGTTCCTTTTTTCTGGTCTCCCATGTAATTTTTTCACTGTATTTTGGACATAGTCTATGAAACATGTTAGTGACATGTTTGTGACATTTTGAGGCTGCTATTGATCTTCCTTCCAAGGAGAATTCCTCCTTTCAATTTGTCCTGGCCTGAATGCAATGTTTAGATTTATGCATAGTAGGTAGGAGTTTTCCTAGATTTTGCCAGTCACCCTTTAGTAAGGTTGTGGAAGGTCAGCCTAATTCACCCAGTGTTTGACTGACTAAAAACTACTCCAGTTTACCTTCATCTTTTGGGTATTTATTCTTCTACATGGAATTTTCTTGATTGATAGGTAAACTCCTTTATCCTTCAAGTCTCAATTTTTTAAAAATTTATGTATATGTCTGTGTATGCATGTATGTATGTATTTTTAAAGTAAGTTCTAGGCCCAATGTGGGGATTGAACTCACAACCCCAATGTCAAGGATCGCTTGCTCTAGCAACTGAACCAGCCAGACACCCTCTTCAAGATTCAATTATCGTCCTAAGAACCAGTATGAAGCTTTTCTTTTCTCTCCAAGATAGATTCAAAAGATGATTCTATGAACTAAATATCTTTCTGTATTCTGCAAATATAATATGGTATTATAATAGTTATTTACATATGAACATTCTTACTAGATTCTAAGTTCTTTGAGCATAAGAGTGTGCCTTTTCATTTGTATGTCAAAAGCATTTAGCAAGCTTTCTGTAATAGCATAAATACTTTAAAATATTATACGAATCTATAAATTTATTATGTATTTCAACAATTGCTTCTAAGAAGCTATAGTGCACTGTGTACATGGGTTCCTGTGGATAAATAGATGAATAAGAGAGAGAGAAGGAGAGAGAGGAAGGAGAATCTCAAGCAGACTCCACACTATCAGCATGGAGCACGATCTCCCAAACTATGATCTCATGGCCTGAGCTGAAATCAAGAGTCAGACGCTTAACCAACTGAGTCATCTGGGAACCCCAATTTATGTTTTTAAATAAAGATGCTTATTTTTTTGAGTATTTGACTCTTGTCCAACTAGGTTTTCTTCATAATTGGCATTTTGACTGACACCATACTGTTCATTCACTCATTCACACATTCATTTGATCATTATCTACCTACCCCCTACTACATACAGTCAGCCACTATTCTAGCTACTGTGAATTCATCAGTTAAAACAAACCAACACAATTTCCTTCTGTCATGGAATTTATCTTTGGTGGGGAATAAGGAAGTGGTTTGGTAAGGAATGGACTGTTGAAGATGGAATGTATTAGGTTTGTAAATGCTCATATTAAATCCAAAGTCGCATTTACATAAAACTGATGGATATAATCATATAATAGCTCCTGCTACATTTTGCAGTCCAGTCTTTCTTAACTACATAAATTTCAACGAATACTTTCTTCTTTGCCTCAGGAAATTAAAGTGTGGTTCTCATGACTACATGGACGTGATTTATATATCCACTTACTTTGGAACTGTTGATGGCAGAGAATAAGATCGCCTGGTATTAATACACCATAGAGAGTTGGCTCACTTTTACTTCACTGTGGTCAACTTCAGCATGTTTCTCTCCATGTTCAGTGCCAGATTCTGACCAGTTTATAAGAAAGGGCACAAAACATTTCTAGCATATAAAAAAAAATTAAATCGGTGCTAATTTCA